>JADLZN010003186.1:207500-235770 GCA_018155175.1 Sinocyclocheilus anophthalmus
TGTTAGATAGATAAATAGATAGTAAATGTTGATGACGCTGATGCTAATGCTGAGATCACAGTGACTCTGAGTCTGGAGCATCATCATCATCTTCATCTTCATCTCGGTTGAGTGCTGCTCCCATTTTGCCTGTAGTTTTCCGCATCATTTCCAGGTCAGAGGCGCGGCTTCCTGCGGACTGAAGATGGCCGCAGATGGAGGCGCTCTGAAGGATATCAATGAGATTAAATCGCAGTTCCGGACGCGCGAGGGATTCTACAAGCTGCTCACCCTCTCGGACTCTCAGCAGCGGGCCGGGCTGCCGCGGGGCCCCTCGGCGGGCGTCACGGTGGGGCCGGGCGCGGGCGGCGGCGCCGGTGTTGGGCTGGTGCAGGGGCCCGGGGCCGCCACCTCCTCTCCGGGCTCCCTGCCGCCGGTGCGGGTGTCGATGGTGAAGCTGAAGCCGGAGGACCCCAGCGAGGACTCGGAGCGAGTGTGCTTCAACATCGGCAGGGAACTTTACTTCTACACCTACACCAACATCAAGAAGGTCGAGCATCTCTTGATCTGATTGATGATTGGTTCTGAAGGACAAAACCCGCGCGTCAGTGTAATATTAGCTTTGTTTAGCTTATGAAAACATTATTTCTTCAGTGTTCTCTGAACGTTCAAACCTCACGCTTATGACACATTAATGTGTTACAAAATGATTCATTACGATGTTGCATTTAATCGTTTTGTGACACATTATTGGAACGTTACTTTTGAAGGTTCTCAGAACGAGTAGCAACATTTAAAAAAACTTCAGAAGAACATCCGACTAAAATGTTACAGGAGAAAAAAAGCATTGCATGATTGTTGTATAAATAATGTTTTTGAGAACATTAGCTATTAAAGACCAGAACATTTCCATTAACGTTACTGCAGCGTTTGCGTGAGATCCAGAGAATCACATTCAGATCTGTCTGCAGTCGATGTTCATGTGTCCATCTGTGTGTGAATGAACAATACTGACACTGCCCCGCTGAAAAAACCAGCATATGCTGGTTCGGTATGATTTGATGCTGGTTTATGCTGGTCCTTTGCTGGTTTATGCTGGTCCTTTGCTGGTTTAAGCTGGTCCTTTGATGGTTTATGTTGGTCCTTTGATGGTTTATGCTGGTCCTTTGCTGGTTTATGCTGGTCCTTTGCTGGTTTATGCTGGTCCTTTGCTGGTTTATGCTGGTCCTTTGCTGGTTTATGCTGGTCCTTTGCTGGTTTATGCTGGTCCTTTGCTGGTTTAAGCTGGTCCTTTGCTGGTTTATGCTGGTCCTTTGCTGGTTTATGCTGGTCCTTTGCTGGTTTATGCTGGTCCTTTGCTGGTTTATGCTGGTCCTTTGCTGGTTTATGCTGGTCATGTGTTAGTAATTTTGCTGGTTTATGCTGGTAATTTTGCTGGTTTAAGCTGGTCCTTTGATGGGGTAAAGTGGCCTTTGCTGGTTTATGCTGGTCCTTTGCTGGTTTATGCTGGTCCTTTGCTGGTTTAAGCTGGTCCTTTGCTGGTTTAAGCTGGTCCTTTGCTGGTTTATGCTGGTCCTTTGCTGGTTTATGCTGGTCCTTTGCCAGCACATGACCAGCATAAACCAGCAAAGACCAGCTTAAACCAGCATCCCAGCGTCAAAACATACCTAACCAGCATATGCTGGCTTTTTTTCAACAGGGTGGTTATGTGTACATGATTTTTAATCTCAGATATGGAGCATATGCAAGCTTTCAGTGAAGCTTCAGTGTTTGGATTGAAGACATCAGTAGATAATGGGCCGGTCAGTGAAGGGTGCTGGTTTCGTGATGGTCTTTGGTTTAGGACGCCTTGCACAAGCCATGTCTGGTTCTGGAAATGATTATGAAATGATTTTAGTGGCCACTGAAGCAAGATCTGCACTGAGATCAGTCAGCACTGTTGTCTTCTGGCCTGTTCAGGGTTGGACTGATGGACTAGTACGTGGAGGTCAGATTAGTAGGCTACATGATGCTTAAACCAGCAGCTTGTTCAGACAGACTGGTCTCATTAGGGTCAACCGGCACCAAAGTAATTCTAAAACAGCTTTCCTGTAGATCATGGGTTCAATTCCCCGGGAAGGCATCAACTGAAACACACACACTTTAAATGCAGTGTAAGTCACTTTGGATAAAAGCATCTGCCAATGATTAAATTTTTTTTTTTTTTTTTTTTATTAAATATAGGTGACTTAAAGAATGACAAACACATTTTTCTTTGCACTCTGCAAGCCTACAAGATTTAGTGCTTTTTTTTGATTTGTTCAACACAGACTCTGTACTGTGGTTTGTTTTGTCATTCGTTTTTTTATGCAGAAAAGAGGAGGAAAAAAAAAAACAAGTTACTTGTAACCCAAAAAAGTTTTCAGATTTCACACGAGGAGTTTGAGAGATTTGAATTCAAAGTATATAATACTTACAACATAATAGTGATTTTTTCTTTCATATATTGAATAAGGGTTGTTATAGTAATTAAAAAAACAACCAATTACTTTAAAAAAAATAAATATGCTAATAAATATTCACTGAAATAAAATGTAAAAAAATTACTTATTTAATTAAAAACTAGTGCAAAGGACATTTCTCTTGTTTATTGAGCTTCACTTAAGTACCGTAATGCAAAGGTTTTTGTCATGGTTTTTAGTTTTCTTATACATTGGCAATGTAAGCGATCTTTGTTAAAAGTCGTGACAAACCCCGTTTAGCTGTTTATGTATGTGCAAGACATGCGAAAATAATCTATTAACGCTATAGACATTTAAAAGCTAAAATGATAACAAAAATATTAAAATAATTAAAATAATAAAATGACAAAAACAACAAAATGACAAAAATTTGAGTAAAATTTAAATTTAAGACTTAAATTGAAATGAAAATTACAAATGAAAATGAAGACCAATTTAAAAATATTAATAAAATCTTCTTAATGGCACAGAAATAACACTGCTCTTTCGCTCTGTGTGTAGTGTGTCGTGTGCGTGTATCTGCGGTGTGTATATGCGTGTGTGTGTGTGTGTGTATATGGTGTGTGTGTGTCTGTTTGTGTGTGTGTGTGTGTGTAGGGTGGTGTGACGTCTGTGTGTGTATCTGCGTGTGTATCTGTGTGTGTGTGTATGTATGTATGTCTGTCTGTCTGTCTGTCGTCTGTCTGTGTGAGTGTGTGTGTGTGTTGTGTGGTGCGTGGTAGGCTGAGTGTAGTGTAGTGTGTCACTGTGTGTGTGTGTGGTGTGTGTTGTGTGTGTGTGTGTGTCTGTACGTCTGTTCGTGTGTGTGGTTTGTGTGTGTATAGCTGTGGGGTGGGGTGGGTGTGTATTGTCTGTATGGCTGTTCTGTCTGTGTGTGTGTGTGTGTGTGTGGTGTGTTTGTGTGTGTAATCTGTGTGTGTGTGGTGTGGTGTGAATGCGTTTGTGATCTGCAGTGTGTGTATCTGCGTTGTGTATCTGCGTGTGTGTATCTGCGTGTGTGTACTGCGTGTGTGTGTGGGGGTGTATCTGCGTGTGTGTGTGTGGTGGGGATGGTATGTGTATTGGGTGTGTGTATGGGTGTGCGTGAGTGTGTGTATATGCGTGTGTGTGTGTGGTGTGTGTGTGTCTGTCTGTCTGTCTGTATGTCTGTCTGTCTGTCGTAGTGTGTGTGTGTGTGTGGTGTGTGTGTGTGTGCGTGCGTGAGTATCGGGTGTGATGTGGGTCTGTGTGTGTGTGTGTGTGTGTGTGTGTGTCTGTCTGTGTGGTGTGTGGTTGTGTGTTGTATATATGTGTGTGTGTGTGTGTGTGTGTCTGTCTGTCTGTCTGTCTGTGGTCGTGTGTGTGTGTGTGTGTGTTTGTGTGTATATCGTGTGGTGTATGTGTGTGAGGCGTGTGATCTGTTTGTGTGTATATTCTGCGTTGTGTTCTGCGTAGTGTATGGGTTGTGTGTGTGTGTATCTGTGTATGTGTGTGTGTGTGTATCCGTGTGTGTGTGTGTGTGTGTGCAGGCAGTGGATCTCAGTAAGCCCATAGACAAGCGCATCTATAAGGGAACTCAGCCTACCTGTCACGACTTTAATCAGTATTCGGCCACGGCTGACAGCGTGGCTCTGATCGTGGGATTCTCCGCTGGACAGGTGCAGTACCTCGACCCCATCAAGAAGGAGACCAGCAAGCTCTTCAACGAGGAGGTGAGCAGATGAGCGTGACTCCTCATCATCTGTCAAGCACATTTACACCTGATGAAAGCATCATCGTATCAGATGAACTGGATCACCGGAGACTGCTGTTAATAGCAGATGTAAACAGTGTCCTGTCGCCTGCTGTTTACTGTCCTGAATACACCATAGTACCACATCCTAGTTTTCATGATGAATCATGTTTTTCATAAAGAATATGCTGAACAATTCAACATTTTAAGTATTTTGTGGACAGCAGCAAGCACAATCCTGTCAAAGATGATGTTGTTCTGAATCTCAAACCGTGACCGGAGATCTGTCAGATCTGTGTGCGATAATTAAGATGCTCCTTCATGTTTCTAAACCAGTAATATGAAAATAGGAACCCTCTTTAGATGATCTTCCTCAAACAGCCGCAAACATTTAGTAATGTCCTCGTGGCAGTTTGAATTTGTCAATCTAATGGAAAGCAGGACCCCTTAAAACGAAGAGCTCTTACTCAGGATCTCTCTTTTTATTACGTGACCTTGTTTTACAGCAATACACAGTAAAGTTGATCTGTGTTTGAACTGAACAGGTAACTTTACTGAAGAATTATGTGGCTCTTATTGGATCTTCATGTTTAGCAGACAAAACTCTTATGATGAAAAAAAGGCATGTAAAACTCTCTTTATTAACAGACTCTCCAGTTCAGCATGTGACACACATTTCAGCCCAATAATAATATTTTACCCACAGAATGATGCCTGTTTTAGAACAATTACGATTTTACACAAGACATAATGAAGGTGAAATGTGTAATGTTACATTTATTTTGATTTTGAGGTGCAGTGTGGTTTAACAAAGCTTGGGGTTGGTAGGATTTTTAATATTTTTCAAAGAAGCTCACCAAGGCTGAAATATTATTACAATTTAAAACAGCTGTTTTCTATGTGAATATCTGTTAAAATGTAACTATTCTGTGACAACGCTTATTTCCGATCATTACTCCAGTCTTCAGTGTCACATGATTTTCAGAAATCATTCTAATATGCTGATTTGCTGCTCAAGAAACATTTCTGATTATTATCAATGTTGAAAACATTATCAATTTATTATTGATCAAATAATTGAAGCCCTGAGACTGGCAAGAGCAGATTCCAAATCCTCAGTACTTATCTTGCTGGATCTGTGCGCTGTTTTTGACACGGTTAGCCACCAGATCCTCATGTCAACCCTATTGGAAAATGGCATCTCGGGAACCACACTCCAGCGGTTTGAGTCTTACCTCTCAGATAGGTCCTTCAGGATATATTGGAGAGGTGAGGTGTCTAAGTCACAACATCTAACTACCGGGGTGCCTCAGGGCTCAGTTCTTGGAACACTTCTCTTCTCTGTCAACATGGCATACATGGCATGGTTTTGTCATTCAGAAACATGGCTTTTCACATCACTGCTATACTGATGACACTCAACTCTACCTCTCATTCCATCCTGATGATCAGACGGTAGCTGCTCGCATCTCAGCTTGTCTAACAGTCATTTCTTGTTGGATGACGGACCATCACTTTCAACTCAACTTTGCCAAGACAGAACTGCTTGTGGTTCAATCAAACCCATTGTTTTATCACAATTTCACCATCCAGTTAGGCGAATCAACCATAACTCCTTCAACAACAGCCAGAAACCTTGGAGTTATGACTGATGATAAGCTGACTTTCTCAGACCACATTGCCAAAACTGCCCTTTCCTGCAGATTTGCTTTATACAACATAAAGAAGATCAGGCCCTTTCTTTCAGAACATGCAACACAACTCCTTGTTCAAGCTCTTGTTCTGTCCAGGCTGGACTATTTCAATGCTCTCTTGGCAGGTCTTCCAGCCACTTCTATCAAACCTTTACAATTAATCCAAAATCAGCCGCTGCAAGATTAATCTTTAATGAACCAAAAAGAACGCATGTCACACCTCTGTTCATCAATCTGCACTGGCTACCAGTAGCTGCTCGCATAAAATCCAAGGCATTGATGTTGCTTACAAAACCACCACTGGCTCTGCACCCTTTTACCTAAATTCATTACTTCAGAGTTATGTGCCTCTAGAAGCTTGTGTTCTGCAAGTGAACAACGCATTATTGTGCCATCTCAAAGAGGCACAAAATCACTTTCACAGACTTTTACATTAACTGTTCCCTCCTGGTGGAATAACCTGCCCAACTCAATCCCAGCAGCTTAACCATCTTCAAGAATCGACTAAAAACACATCTCTTCCATCTTTATTTGACCCTCTAACCCTAGCACTCTCTATTATAATTCTATTCTTAAAAAAAAAAGAAAACTTTTAGGGACTTGCACTTCGAGTCATTTATAAATGCTGTTTTTTTTTTTTTAAATAACACTTGCTTCTCTTATCTTTTTGCATTCTATTTGTTTTCTTGTTTATTTATTATACAATTAACAAAAGCAATAAAGCCCTCTTGCTCTATTCTTTTTCTATTCTATGTTTTCTTTTTATTTATTATATGATAAAAAAAAAACTTGCTACATGTACTGCGTTAAGCTAACTGAGACTTGTTATAGCACGTTGTTAATTTTGATTGCTTCCATTGTCCTCATTTGTAAGTCGCTTTGGATAAAAGCATCTGCTAAATGAAAGTGAAACGGTTTTGCCGCACAATATTTCTGTGGAAACTGATTTTTCAGGATTCACAGATGAATAGAAAGTTCAAAAGTAGAGCGTTTATTTGAAACCGAAATCTTTTGTAACATTTTAAATGTCACTTTTGATCAGTTCTTATGCTGATATAGTGTAATATCTTCTCTCCCCAGAGGCTGATAGACAAATCAAAGGTGACTTGTCTCAAATGGCTGCCCAAGTCAGAGAATCTCTTCCTGGCATCTCACGCCAGTGGTCACCTCTACCTCTATAACGTGGAGCACCCATGTGGCACCACCGCGCCTCAGTACTGTCTGCTCCGGCAGGGCGAGGGCTTCGCCGTCTACGCCTGCAAGACCAAGACGCCCCGTAACCCTCTGCTCCGCTGGGTGGTCGGCGATGGAGGGCTGAACGAGTTTGCCTTCTCGCCCGATGGCGTTCACGTGGCCTGCGTCGGTCAAGACGGCTGCCTGCGCGTCTTCCACTTCGACTCGATGGAGCTGCAAGGCGTGATGAAGAGCTACTTCGGCGGGCTTCTCTGCGTCTCCTGGAGCCCCGACGGGAAGTACCTCGCCACCGGCGGAGAGGATGATTTGGTGACTGTCTGGTCGTTTGCCGAGAGTCGCGTGGTGGCGCGCGGACACGGCCACAAGTCGTGGGTCAACGTTGTTGCTTTCGACCCGTTCACGACGAACCTGGAGGACGAGGAGCCAATGGAGCTCAGCGGCAGCGAGGAGGATCTCCAGCAGGGGGAGATGAAACTTTCGGCCGTTTTTGTGTGTTTTGGTGATTGTTAGTGTGCGAACCAGCAGCACGCTCTCGCGCCTCTCGAGGCACAGCTCTAAAGGTGGCGCGTCATCCGTGACATACCGCTTCGGATCCGTCGGCCAGGACACGCAGTTCTGTTTGTGGGATCTGACGGACGACGTTCTGTATCCGCGGCTTCCGCTCTCCCGCGCGCTTACGAACACCTTCGGCCCTACGATTCCAAGCAGCACGGCGTTGAGCGGAAGTAGTGGAGTCGAAGGTCACCATCATCCCTCCAACCCTCATCAGACATCAACATTGCCGCTGCCTTTACCTCGATCGCTGTCGCGCTCCAACTCCCTCCCGCACCCCGCCGTCGCCAACACCTCCAAGAGCCAGGGGGCGACGGAGAGCAGCGTCACAGGCGAGAGCGTTGGCACAGGCGCGGGAAGAAGGAGGAAGCACGCCGTTTAGCATCGGCCGCTTCGCCACGCTGTCGCTACAAGAGCGCAAATCGGACAAATCCGGGGTGGGAGGGGAAAAGGAGCACAAGCGCTACCACAGCCTCGGGAACATCAGCAAAAGCAATGATAAGATCAACGTAGCGCCGCGCAGCACCCGGCTAGATGGCGCTAAAGTGCTGGGAACCACGCTATGTCCTCGCATGAACGATTGACCTCATGGGACAGGTTGCCGCTTTGTGGGAGCGCGATCTGGTTAGGTACAAGGAAAAATCGCCCAACGAGCGGCTCACCGTGCTCGTCTTCATGAACGACTGCATCATCACGGCGTGTCAGGAAGGACTCATCTGCACTTGGTCCAGACCCGGGAAAACGGTGATTCGATATGAAAACATCAAGCACATACAGCGCAACTTTTCAGTGGTCTCAATTACAGAAGTGTTCTTCCCATCTGGATTTTTAAAAAGTCTTTGTTATAAGAGTTATAAGTCATGGGTCAAACCAACAAACTACACCGAACACTGTTTTAAAAGTTTAAAACAATTTAATTGGTGTGAGATTTACTTTAAAACTATTTTCACTCAGAAATTGCAAGTAAATTTTGCAAGTAATTACAAAGAAAAGCAAAAAAGTTTTGAAAAAGTTAAGTAGTTAAACACATTGAATTAAATGTGAAAAGTTTGAAGTAGAGAAAAGACTGAAATAGTATTTTCTTGATGTTTTACAATGTGCGAGGAGAATCACAACATTAAAAACTTTGATTTGAAGCAAAAAAGTGTTTAAAAAAATCGGAACAAGACAGATACAAGACTGTGAAATGAACAGGTTTAATTGAATACTTTTTAACAGCCAATGAAATAATCAAATTAAACACAATGGAGGAATATAAATTCAATATGCACCTTTAAATCTATTAATTATGTACATAGAAACAATATATTTTCTATTTATTGCAAAATATTTAAGTAGTTTGAGAGTGCTGCAGTGTTCTTTTGGTGATTTCTCTGCACAATCATGGGTGATGTAGGTGTTCACCAGGAGTTCTGCTTTTAAACATGATTATTTAAGCATAAACCATCGATTACATCACAGTAGGTCTGTCTTTAAAGGTTTATAGTTTAGCATTAAAAATCAATTCTTATATGGAGAAAATAAATGGGAACTCACTGTTGCGCTGTATTGCAAATAAACAGTAAACTTTTTGGAATTTTATATATAAATAAAAAAATTCTATATTAATTATTATTATTTATTTGTTTGGCCAGTCATTTTCAGATGTAGCAAATATGCTGGATGCTGCCAAAAGTTACTTCATCACTGCTCACATTTTAGCTTGTGCTGTTTCTTGTCTGTGTTTCCACTAGCACCCGTCTCAGCCGCTGTCAGCACAGAACGGAAACTCTCCGAGCGGGACGGTGGTATAACCGAAGCCTCATTCCTAGAGCTGATTCCCGTGTCTGCATCCGGAGCCGGTCCATCACAGCGTCACCATTCACCCGTCCACTGTATTCCCACCAAACCACACGCTTGAGTTGCACACGAATGTAAACACACCCCGGGACCATGATGCACCGCTGCGACTCTCCTATCTCCTGCAGACACCCCCCCCCCCCCCTCCCTCCCCTCCCGGACTGCGAGAACCGACCCCTCTTCCGTGCAGAAACCCTGCTGGCCTCTTCGGTTCACTGCAAACGCCACAGCCATTTTATTTCCTATTTATTTATTTGATCATCGAGACTTCTATTGTACATATTCAGACTACTCTATAACGGCAGAGGACATGTATTCAAATAATTAATATATGAAGATCCTATATTGTACATAGTGACAGATGCATTGAATGTGGATTGACGAGTTCTTGTTCTAGTGTGCTAGTGCTTCATAAGTGGCGATCTGGCTGAGAAAGTGCATCCTTTGCTTTGGCATCGGGCCTGAACTGAGAGTTACGTGCGTTTGTTCAACCGCTAGACTCCGCTAGACTCGAGTTTTCAGCTTCATAGATTGCAGATGCTACTAGAGAGGTGAGGTTAGTGTCGTCTAGAAATGGTGTAAAATGGTAGGCAGGGTATATGAACCGTGAAAGTGAGATTTTATATATTTACTAAGTTTTTGCTAAGCAAACAACGTCACCACGGATGTTTTTTTGGAAAAAAGGGACGTTTTTGTGAACAGGGGACTGTGTGAGCTATTAGTCCAAACTAGAAGCGGATCTCTTAAAATTTGCCTTGTTGAAACCAAGTTGTTTTATGGAAGCATGTTAGGGTTTTGCTTACAACAGAAATTAAAAAAAAAAAAAAATGGTTGTTGCAACTTTTTTTCTCGCAATTCTGAGAAAAATGCAATATATAAACAAAAACCCACAAAAACCGAATTGGAACATATAAACTAAATCTGTGGTGGAAACAAAAAACAAAATTGCATAATATGAGAAAAAAAGTCAGAATTGTGAGATATAAACTCAGAATTCCCAAAAAAGTAAAGTTACAAAATATAAACCAAGATTCTGGGAAAAAGTTAAAATGCGAGTATAAACTCAGAATTCGAAAAAAGTTAAAGTTAGGACAATAAACTCAGAATTCCGTGTGAAAAAAATAAAAAAAAAAAAAACAAAAAAAAAAAAGTTTTTTATTTTTATTTTTTTTTTTTTTAAAATGGCCAGATAAGAAAGATATAAATCAGCATTCCAAAAAAAGTTAAAATTGCGAGAGATAAACCAAGAATTAAAAAAAAAGTTAAAATTGCGAGATATAAACTCACAATTCCGAGAAAAACGTTTAAAGTACGAGAGAATAGATATAAACTCAGAATTCCAAAAAAAGTTAGTTACAAGATATAAACTCAGAATTCCAAAAAAAGTTAGTTATGAGAGATAAACCAAGAATTCCAAAAAAAGTTAAAATAGCGAGATATAAACTCAGAATTACAAAAAAAAGTTAAAATTGCGAGATATAAACTCACAATTCCAAACAAGTTCGTACGAGAGGACCACCAAGAATCTCCAGAAAAAGTTGTTTACAAGTATAAAATAACTCAGATTCCAAAAAAGTTGTTACGACGAGACTAAACCAAGAATTCAAACAAAGTTAGTTACAAGATATAAAACTCAGAATTCCAAAAAAAAAGTTAAAATTGCGAGATAAGATAAACTCCGAATTCCAAAAAAAGTTTAGCTACGCATGAGACAAAAAACATCCAAACAAGAATTTTTTCAGAAAAAGTTAGTTACAAGATATAGAAACGCAGAATTCCAAAAACAAGTTAGTTACGCGAGATAAAACACGAATTCCAAAAAAAAGTTAGTTCAAGATGAGTAAACTCGAATTTCCAAAAAAAGAGTTTAACAGGCGAGATATATAAAATCAGAATTCCAAAAAGTTAGTACGAGAGCAACCAGAATTTACAGAAAAAAAAGTTAGTTACAAGAATATAAATCAGCAATTCCCAAAAAAATAAGTTAAAAATTGCGAGAGCATATAAACTCAGCTTCCAAAAAAGTTAGCTACGAGAGACAAAACAAGCAATTTTCCAGAAAAAAGGTAAGTTACAGATATTATATAACTCAGAATTCCCAAACATTTAAAGTTACGAGAGAGAAACCCAAGTCTTGTTCCAAAAAAAAAGTTTCAAATAGCGAGATAAATCAACTCAGATTACAAAAAAAAAAGTTAAAATGCGAGATATAAAACGCAGAATTTCTTCCAAAATTAAAGTTACGAGAGAAAATTATAAAACAAGACTTTCCAAAAAAAAGTTAAAAGTAGGAGATATATAAACTCAGAATTTAAAAAAAAGTTTATAAAATTGCGAGATATAATATTCTCAGAATTCCAAAAAAGTTCGTTACAAGATATTAAAACCTCGCATTCCAAAAAAAGTTAGTTAGAGGAGAAAAATATAAAAAATAAACCAAGAATTTTTTGTTTCCAGAAGAAAAAAAAGGGTAAAGTTTACAAGATAATAAACTCAGATTACAAAAAAAAGTAAAATGCGAAGATATAAACTCAGAAATTACAAAAAAAGTTAAAGGTTACAAGATTTAAAATCAGAATTCAAAAAATTTTAAAGTTCCGAGAGATAAACAAGATTCCCAAAAAAAGTTAGTTACAAGATAAAACTCAGAATTACACAAAAAAAAAAGTTAGTTACGAGACGATAATTAAACCAAGTTCCAGAAAAAAGGTTTAAATGTTTGCGAGATATAAATCAGCATCCAAAAAAAGTTGGTACGGATATAAACTCCGATTACACAAAAAAAGTTAAGTGTACGAAAGGAGGGGGGGGGATTAATTAATAAACTCAGAATTCCAAAAAATTTAAAGTTACGAGAGATAAACCAAGAATTCCAGAAAAAAGTTAAAATTGCGAGATATAAACTCAGCATTACAAAAAAAGTTAAAATTGCGAGATATAAACTCAGACTTACAAAAAAAGATTCTAAAATTGCGAGAGATTTAAATAATCCGCATTCCAAAAAAGTTAGAGGTACGAGAGAAATATAATAAAACTCAGAATTTCCAAAAAAAAAGTTGTACGAGAGATTAAAATCGCATGCCAAAAAAAAACTTAGTACGCGAGATAAACTCAGGGAATTTTTACAACAAAAGGTAAAGTCGAGAGATAAACTCAGAATTACAATAAAAAAAAGTCAAAGTACGAGAGAATAAACCAGAATTCCAGAAAACAAAGTTAAAATTGCGAGATAATAAACTCGAATGACCAAAAAAAAGTTAAAATTGCGAGATTATAAACTTCAGAATGTCAAAAAAAAAAAGTTAAATAATTGCGAGATTATAAAGCTCAGCATTCCAAACAAGTAGTACGAGAGAGATATATTACAAGATAATAACTCAGAATTATTTTATTTTTACAAAAAAGGTAGTTACGAGAGATTAAACTCAGAATTCCAAAAAAGTTAGGTACGAGAATAAATCAGAATTACAAAAAAAGTTAGTACGAGAGATAAATCAGAATTACAAAAAAAAGTTAGTTGAGAGAGTATAAAATCAGAATTACAAAAAAAGTTAGTACGAGAGATAGTAACTCAGAATTCCAAAAAAAAAGTTAAAGTTGAAAGAGAGGATAAACTCAGAATGCCAAAAAAAGTAGTTCAAGAGAGATATAAACTCAGAATTCCAAAAAAAGTAGGTACGAGAAGAAAAATCAGGAATTATACAAAAAAGTTAGTTACGAGAGAAGAACTCAGAAATTACAAAAAAAAGTTAGTTTTTTACGAGAGAGATATAAACTCGAATTACAAAACACAGTTAGTTCGAGAGATTTAAACTCAGAATTACAACAAAAAAGTTAGGTAAGAGAGATAAATCCCAGAATTACAAAAAAAGTTAGTTAGGAGATTAAACTCAGCTTCCTAAAAAACGTTGTTAAGAGAGGATATTAAATTAAATAATAGGAATTCCAAAAAAAGTGAAAGTCGATGAGAATTAAACTCAGAATTCCAAAAAAAAGTTTAGTTAGAGAGGAGGATAAACTCAGAATTCCAAAAAAAGTAGTTACGAGAGATAACTCAGAATGACAAAAAACAAGTTAGTACAGAGCTAAACTAGAATTACAAAAAAAAGTGATGTGCGCGAGATAACTCAGAATTACAAAAAAGGTTAGTTACAGAGGATAAACTCAGAATTACAAAAAACGTAGTTACGAGAGATATAAATCAGAATTACAAAAAGTTTAAAGGTTACGGAGAGATAAAATCAGACTTCCAAAAAAAGTTAGTTTTTTTTAATTGTGAGATATAAACTCAGAATTCCAAAAAAAGTTAGTTACGAGAGATAAACTCAGAATTACAAAAAAAGTTAGTTACGAGATATAAACTCAGAATTACAAAAAAAAATTTGTACGAGAGAATAATAATAAACTCAGAATACACAACAAATTGTTACGAGAGAATAAATAAACCAGAATTACAAAAAAAAAAAAAGTTTAAAATTACGAGAGCAATTTATAAATCAGAATTTCCAAAAAAAGTTACAAGTTTACGAGAGAGATATAAACTCAGAATTACAAAAAAAGTTAGTTACGAGAGATAAACTCAGAATTACAAAAAAAAAACAAAGTTAGGTTACGAGAGATATTCTAAATAAACTCAGAATTACAACAAAAAGTTAAAGTTACGAGAGATAAATCAGAATTAAAAAAAGTTTAGTTACGAGGGAGATATAAACCAGAATTCCAGAAAAAAGTTAAAAAAATTGCGAGATATAAACTGCAGCATTCCAGAAAAAGTTAAAATTGCGAGATATAATAAACTCAGGAAGTACAAAAAAAGGTAGTACTAGAGATAACTCAGAATTACAAAAAAGTTAGTACGAGATATAACTCAGAATTACAAACAAAAGGTTGTTACGAGATGGGGGGGTGATCATCAACTCAGATTCCCGGGAAATAAAAGTTACAATTGCAAGGATAAATAAACTAGAATTCCTTAAAAAGTAAAAATTGCGAGAGGATAATATATAAACCAAGCATTTTTTTTTCGGGAAAAAAAAAAAACAAAAAAGTTAAAATTTGCAAATATAAAACTCGAATTTAAAAAAAAAAAGTCAGTTCCGAGGATATATTAAATTAAACTAAGAATTTCCAGAAATAAAAAGTTTAAGTTGCGAGATATAAAATCTGAATTCCGAAAAAAGTCAAAATTGCTACAAGTAACCTCAGAATTACAAAAAAGTCAATTCTGAGGGAAAAAAAAAAAAAAAAAAGTCGCCCAAAAAACCTGTTTTGAAATTTCATCCCGTGACGGAAAATGAGTTTCCTACACGTAGGATTTTATGAAGGTGGAAGAAAACTTCTCTGTCATTTAAGCAGCACATTTTACTATTGTAGCACGGAGTAGGCGCTATTCCTTACACCTGCTATGCCTCTTGCTAAATTTTTTTTGAACATTACAGTGTGATTTTTAGCCGCTGGATGGAGGCCATTTTTCAAGAAGTCGGGATCACCGGGAGCCAATGTGAAGTAGTGTGTTTTTCATGTTTTTTTTTTTCATTGCAGACTTCTCAAAAGGACAATGTCATATCATTTCTAGTGACGTCGGTCAAATCGTTAGATTCTTGAAATAAGCAAATCCCCCCCCCCCCCCCCCCAGTGCGCAAACCTGCATTAACAAACATTTCTGACTACTCCTGTAGAGAAGAAAACAAAATCAATGGATATCACATATACCGTCAGTCAGTACAGTTCAAATTGTCACCAAAACCAGTTTCTCAAGCAAGTTCTGCAATGTTTTGAGTTTCTTTGGTGATCCTGACAGTGAACTTGCACGTTAAGGATGGATTATTTTCTCGCAAGCTCCTATTTAACGCATCTAAATACTCAAACCAACTGGGACAGCATTAAAATAGTTGGAGAAGTTTGTGACGAGCCATATTTGAGGACACTGAGTCTTTCTAGAAGTCTGCGAGGAGGAATAACACTACGCAAACTGGTCTTTTAGGCGATTGTACTGGTTTAAATGTGGTTTGGCTGCTTTAGTGATCCCGGCATGGACGTTTCTTCTCCTAGAGGCAGATCTTTGCTTGTATTTTAGACAAAGGCCAAGCTAATGAACTCATATATGATCATTCCCACCGAATTACAGAACACTACTTGATAAAAACAGTGTTTTAGCCCTGGCGGTATGTATGCTTAACACTTAGTTCTCATTTTTTATGTCTTTTTGTAACTTTAAGTGTTTTTTTAAATCTCAGATTGTTTGGGATTTATGTTTTGTACGGCTGTAGCATTGTGATTGTCTTTTGCTGTTAACTGGAGAAATGCAAACGGACCAATTAGTGGTTGTTGGAATGTTTTGTGTATTTTTATTGTGCGCTTTTTAAACTACTGCTTAAACAATGCCATCCATTAGGTTCATCTTTTCTCTTTTTTTGCAAATGCATTCAGTTCTGAAGGAGCTTTTGTTTTTTGTGAATCCTAACAGATGACGGCATCCAAGAGCGTCCTGCCTCATCGACGTATGAAAGTGGATGATTTCGGTGTAACTTCCATTCCTCCACACTGCTTTTCTTTAAAATCGATTATCTTCCACTGCATGTGTTTTCATTTAGCTGGTGATGTGGCCAACAATATCACAATATCCAGTTTGTATATGGGAATCTGTTATTAAAACATCAAATACTCATGCATCGCATTGTATTTGAATCAATATGTTATCCGGCAAATTTAAAGGAAAGGTTCACCCAAAAATGAAAATGATCTGAACATGTGCTCACTCTCAGGCCGTCTGAGTTTGTTTCTTCATCAGATTTGGAGAAATGTAGCATTGCATCACTTGCTGGATCCTCTGCAGTGAATGGGGGAAGATTGAGGGAAGTAAGTGCAACTCAAGTCGTCTGTTGAACGTTTTCAGCTATTGCATGGTTCCTTCAACACGCAGAAGATATCGCAACACGTCAGTAGTATGTAGTAACTGCTGAAGTATAAAAACCTTTGTCTTCGGTGAATACAGCAGTGTGGAGTTGTATTTGTAAAGCTGCTCTATCTGCCTCTGGTAAGACTACATTTGAGCACAGTATAGGCAAGACAGAAGTCATTTGATTGTGTTTTAGAGTTGGTTCTTTCACAGATTATCATGACGACTCACCAACCAGAACATCAGGTGAGCTTGAGAAATTCAATTCAGTGTTTATTCTAGATTCACCCTTGATTTACACACTTCTGACTGTCCTCCAGAGGCACAGGAACAGATCCCTGCAGGACACGGGTAATGGGAAGCTTGAGTATGGAGCTGATGATGAGGGCAAAGGTGTGGTACAAGTCCACAGTAGATGGAACAACATCCGTAAGTACTCTAGTTTGGTCTAGAAACCAACTATTAAAATCAGTTTACATGATATCACTAGATCTTTTAGTGGAAGATGACACCAACCAATCTGATTCAAAAATTGTGTCTTTAAGGCAAGGCACTACAGGCAAAACCTGTTTACTTGGTTACACTTTATCTATTTTTGTGTCGTGGTTTTCATTACAGCAGACATACTTTGAGTTTTTTTATCCAATTCGCGCGTGCTACATCAAAATTAGAGATTATTCCGAATCTATATTCTGAAGGTTTTTACTGAAGGGTTTGTTCATATATCATTCTCACTAATTTATATAACATTTTATTCCTAAAAACATGGCGAAAATGCATATTTTTTTAAAGGCGCGGGTTTCAGGTGAGGGGGGGGTTTTTTTTCTCCACTTCAGCAGCACTTACAAACACCAAAACTTAGAGATTTATTACTCTCTATATTGTGAAGGATTTTACTGAAGGGTTTGTTCCTATAGTGTTCACACTGATTTAAAACATTTTTCTTCCTAAAACGTAAAAAAAAAAATGTCTGGCTGTGGACAGTATTTTCTGAGTTGCCGTGATGAAAAGAGAAATCCAAAATCCCCACAGTAAAAACTTTTAACTCTAATATATCAACAAAACCAAACAAGAATTTTGAATCTGACTTTACCCATTTCTGTTCTGGAAATGTATGCAGATTAGTGCATATTTAATTAGACAGTCTCATTTGCATATTTAAACATTTCAGAAAAAATATCTTTATTCATTCTGATTAATCAACTGAGGAAGTATGCTGATATCTTATTAGTTAATATTTTTCCATATTTGCCTGTACTGTCTTGCCTTATTAGTTTTAGTGCAATGTCAAGAATTTTAAAATAAGCCTCAGTATGATGTGATTCAGGCTGTTGTTGATTGTTGTGTGTGTGAGTCGTGTGTGTGTGTGTGTGTGTGTATCAGACCTGTCTCTGGTGTGTGTTTTGTTGGGCATCTCTCTCATAATGATGCTGGATGGCTGCCGGTCCTCCTCTGAGTCGTGGGTTCTGCTGGGTTCTACTGGAACCCTGATCTGGGACTGGACGTCTGTGTGCGTGGTGCTGTTATTCACTGTCCTGCAGGTGGCGCTCTATTATCTACCTGTGGGACCGGTGACAGAAGGCAAGATGGGCTGCAATGGAAAGCGTTTGAAATACAAACTCAATGGTAAGAGAAAATCCCATCTTCAGACCTCAAGCCTTTAATCAAATCAATATGGCAAGCAGAATGGGAAGCATCTCAAAATAACAAATTATTTGAAAGGAGTCCTGTGGTGGGAAAAATATGCATCTACCCTTGTAATTCCAGACATGATCAAATTGTGTATTCAAGGTATTGTAGAGGCCATACTAGAAGAAATCATGAGGGGTTTTTTTAAACACTCTTTATTGGCATCAATGTTTCCATGACAAAACTTTAACATTCATTGAACCTTTCCATTTCACAAAAGGTTCTTTATTGTGGAAAATGGTTCTTTGGATTATTCAAATGTGTCCCTGCGCACCAAAAGCAGCAGTGTTTAAATTTTGATTTGTATCAATGTGTTTGTAGTCGCTGGGGGATTTATTTTTGTAGCAATAGCCAACAATACATTGTATGGGTCACAATTATACATTTCTCTTTTATGCCAAAAATCATTAGTATATTAAGTAAAGATCATGTTCCATGAAGATATTTTGTAAATCTCCTACCGTAAATATATCAACACTTAATGTTTGATTAGTAATATGCATTGCTAAGAACTTCATTTGAACAACTTTAAAGATGATTTTCTCAATATTTAGATTTTTTTGCACCCTCAGATTCCAGATTTTCTAATATTGTACTCTCCTAACAAACCATACATCAATGGAAAGCTTATTTATTCAACTTTCAGATGATGCATACATCTCAATTTAAAAAAATTGACACTTAAGACTGGTTTTGTGCTCCAGGGTCACAAAAGTTCGTCACCTAAGAAAACCATTTTCTTTTCAGAGCTGTACACTGAAAGGTTCTTTGGGGAACCCAGAATGGTTCTTCTATGACATCATTGCAAAAACCTCCTTGTAGAACCTTTATTTTTAAGAGTGACTGGTGAAGAACCACAAAAATGTCCAGTGTAGCACTACATGTGTTTGGTCTCCAATTCTTAACGGCACGAAACAAGTTTTGAAGGACTTGTAAGACAAACCTAAGAAGACTTTTACCATTTTTATCACAAGTGCATTTAAAGAATCTTTTATAGAATTGTATATATGCCAAATATAAGCATGCCAAATTTTCAATGTCATGAGACAACTATTTTTATTAGAATAAACTTTAAGGAATTATTTTGTAAGATGGACCAAGATACAATTTTTTAGTCTTTTTTTTCCAAGTAGAATTTTATAAATGTTTTGTATTTATTGTACTTTTTTCTATTAAAAAGTGTTTATTGTATTGTTTGTTTAATGTCGAATCTGTATCTGCCATATAATAACTAATAAAGCTGATATGGCAACAGATTTAAATATATCTAACTAAGCAACAATAAGAGATTGGGCACAAATATTAAGACAATAACCTTTCGACATGTTTTCTTTCAGGATGTTTTTGTTTGATCTGAGACATCACTGAATCAACGATGTTGGAAGACTATTAGTGGAGGTGTGTTACTATTGTCCCGGCATTATTTATCGACACACTATTATCCTGTTTAACACTGTAAAGCTGCTTTGACACAATCTGTATGGTATAAAGCGCATAGGCATAGATTACATAAAGGTGACTGTCCAATTTTGTAAGATGGACTCACAGAATGTAGACACCCAGGACTTGGTTAGCATTTTTTTTAATGTGGTGTATTAAACCGTAGTTCAGGCTTGGCTATGATTGGCTGAGCGCGTTCGGAGACTTTATGTAGTTGTGATGGACTTAAAAAGTAACACACCTTTGTTTACGTTTGTGTGTTGCTCGGCAACCACTTTGCTGCAACCACAACCGTTTCTGAGGAACTACATTGATTGGTGGAAGAATACTGTTTTTATTAATATCATTACACTTTATTTGCTCTGTTTTATTTTGTTAAACCTTACTACGTATATAACCGTTTTATAAAAGCAGTAACCCCCGAGAGCTTACTAACAACGCCCCTTAGCTGTTATAAATTCACTGTAAACCACAGCTTCACAATGGCAATGTTTGCATTTATGGTTGAGATTGAGTGTGTATCTAGCCTATGAAGGTGATGTGGCACTACTTAAATGCAATCACAAAACGTAAGAGACGGGGCACAGTATTAAGGACAGTAGCCAGTTCCAGATGTATGATGTTCTTCAGGTTTTTTGTCGTTCAATGAGCTTGGGTTGATTCTGAGATGAGGTCTGTGAAATGTGATGGCGACACCGATGTGCGCATTCTTTTTGAAGTTCCATGCGTGCATGCTGTTTGCTCTGACTTGTTGGTTTGAGTGACGCTGCTTCTGTGTCTAGCTGCTGCGGTTCTCTGCGGGCAGGTGCCTCGCCCCCAGCCCAGGTCCGGATCTTTTTCTCTTGTGAGTGGCTTGCGCGCCATGCCGTTTTACTCTCTTGATCTTCAGATCGCGATGTTATGAGCCCCTCAAACGTCACTCACTTCTATACAAAAGTGCTGAGGTAGCGGAAAAGATATGTCGTATGTGTTTGTGTTTTGTGTTGCCACCGCAAAGCCCATGTATGACAGTTTGTTATGGGTCACAGTATGTGCATCCTCGTATCATGAAGGTGTGTGCATCATCGAACAGGGGTCAAGAAAGCTGACATTCAGTGATGGTCAGGGCGGGGTTGTATTACGGCTGGGTGAACGATACGAGGAAGAAAAAAAACATTGAGACGGAAAACGGTGCAAAAGTAGTGGTAATGCGTTGTTTGAGACAGGGGCAATTAGAAGGGGTATTGGTCTGAGGAAACATGATCCTGCGTTGTCAAATGACGCCCTCACGTGAGGGTTCGTGGCGGGGGGGGTCCGCAGGCTGTGATGGATTCGCTGAATTATCTCCTGATGTGCTGTAGACAAAATGAGAACTCGTCTCGCGCTCTTCGTGCCTGCTGTCAAAGTCTTCCAGGCATTACAATACTGGATTACCCTCGTCGATGAGGATCCGCAGGACTAATCGTTTCTTTATCAGCTAGCAGGATTGTTTGTAGTTCATGGGGTTTTTGTTTATTCACTGTTAACCAGAAAGGTTAATGAATTGTATTTCTGGTGTCTGATGTGTTTGGACAGGGCTCTGTGCTGACGACCAAAGAGTTCACAGACGAGCCGATTGGGTTCATCATGATTTGGGGTAGTTTTATCCTGGATCCCTTTATTTCTTCCCAGTATGCCTGATTACTTCTCTGGACTCAGAGACCCCCAATCACATTCAATCTGTGCTCGCCGTCCCAATCTGTCTGCTCTCGGGGAATAACATAATAGAATATAAATTCCATCCTAATCCAATAATTGGTTTTGATTCCGAAGTCCTCCAAATATCTAAGCTTTCTTAAATCAAGCTACAATTTTTACAAAAATGAACTAATTAAATATCACCGTACCTACCCAGCTGATTAATAATAGATGTTATGTTTAAATATGCACATGGGGTATTGTCTTTTGATCAGTTTTTCAGAAAGCAAGACTCAATATCTATGTTCAAGTAAATGATGCGTTTCAAATGTTTGGCATTTGTAAGATCATGTTTCACACATTCAAGTAGACGATGCAAATCTTTGTGATGCAGTGATTGTTGTAATTCTCAGTGTTGTTTATTAACAGCTGCTGGCTTCCTGATGTATTACCTGTCTAACGAGCAGAAAGATGGTTTCCGCAGAAATCCCAGTGATCCGGCCTACGCTCGTATGTGACCTCTTCTCATCCTCATTCTGCTTGCTCTTATGTCTTCCGCTGTTAACACACCAGGTCATTTGAACTTTGATTCGGCTTAAAGCTGAATGCAGGTCCATGCTGATGATCTGTCTCTCTCAAAGGTCTGAACACAATCCGCAGCCCGGCGGGAAGCAGTCTGCTGGTGTCCGGATGGTTCGGATGGGTCCGACACCCCAATTACTCAGGAGACATCCTGATGATGTTTGCCTGGTGTCTGCCATGCGGTACGGTTTTTAATCATTTTATTATCCTAAAGAGTGTTGGAACGCATTCAGATGGTTTTTACGGTTTAGTGCATGAGTAATTGAGCTGGTTTGTGTCCTGCAGGCTTCACCAGTGTTTTGCCGTACTTGCCGGCGCTACAGTGCTTTCATGTCGTGAGCACGAGCCAATTGAGAAGTTTGAAGAATCTGTCGAAGAAGACACCGGACGGGCTCTGGGGGGAGGTAGAAGTACTGTGACTGGGTGTTTAGGGTGCCGTAAAAACTGCTGCCTCTTGAGTGTTTACCATAGAAGCATCTTCATCTGTGTGTGTGTTTACATGAACCGCCCAAAGCATTGCTCTCGTGAGGAGTTGTTACTCCTAGCTGTGTGGATCCCATGATTTGAACTACTAGTACACAAGCCAACGCATGTAAAAGTCATTGATTTAACCCGTGACATTTAGTTTTGTTTGTAGAAATCATGTATTAAGGTTGATTCAGAGAGATTAAATAATAAAATAAACCTTTTTTTCAGTATAATGTCACATTTAATTTCCTTGTTTTAAAAAAAAAACAAGAACAACTTGGTAGCGGGATGGTTTTTTTATCCCTCTGTATATTAAATATTGGGTGTCAAACATAATTATGTTGACAAGGTGGTGTTAATGCTCTGTGGATTGCATATACAACAAAGGTGTGCTGTTGTGATACAGAGAGAAAGGAAATTATGAGGTGGTGTACAAAGCAAACAACATTATACGGCAAATTTTTTTGTTTTTTTTTTTTTTTGTTTGTTTTTTTTTTTTAATTTTTAATTCTCTCTCTTGATTTAAGCCCCCGCCCCCCCCATATGTGCACACCATATCGGGTTAGTGACGCACTCAGCCAGGATTTTAATTAGGCTATTTATAACTTAAAATTGTACAATTTTAACTACAAGTTTGAATTAATCATAAAGCTGCACTGCAAACACACCTGAAGTATTTTGAAGTATTCTACATTTGGAAAATGTTTAGTTTTGATGTTAATTGGGAAAAAACTCAACAGAAAAACTAAATGTATTTAATCATTGTTGTTGTCGTGTTTACAGAATGTACAAATTGCAATGTTTTGAACGGCAGGACCCACTTTTGTACCTTCTTCTTGCTGAACTACAGTAATATTTTGAGCCTCTTTCCAGTTAATAAGAAAGCTTTAAAAACACTTGAAATATTTGACTTTGAAGTGATTTATTTCGACTTTTCTCCTTTGTTTTAACAGCCACTTTCTATGTTTATAAGATGTTCTCAATAAAAATAGCCTAAATATATCAAAACTAGTCTTTGTCCTTTAGTCAAAGTGATTGAGCTCTTTATATCTGAAACATTTCCCAGAATAAAATGTAAATACGAACACTGTAATCTAACATAATTAGCCATGCTGCACAATCAGCAGCATGTAAATATCACAGACTGCATAGAAATCTATCGCCAAAGTCAACATTAAAGTAGTTATTAGAAAGGTGCATATCCATAAGTCTGAGTTCTGACTGGCTTTTATATAGCAGTGCAATGACAATAAAGACAGGAGAATAGTGTGTTTAATGTAACAAGCTGCTCTGGAGTCAGAAGAGGATGTTGTGCTGTGCTGCGAGTCAGAAAGCGGAGACGCGGGTTGCCAGGTTTGCACAACAAAAACCCTCCCAACTGCTCAAAACTAGTCTTTTTTCGATGGGGGTCCTCCGGTAAACAATCGCGTTCCGGGTGGAGGGGAGTTTTTTTGGCGTTGTTCCTCTAGTAAAATTCGCATTCCAGTGGCTAAATATCACGTTATTGGGGACGCTCCAACAGTGTTAAAGAAGCGTGACAAAAACACGGAATTGGCAAACACTGCGGTGGGCTGTAGGGGAGGACAATCGCCAGGGTGCAAGTCTGGGGTTTTCACGCGGAAATGCGCTTCTTGCCGCGGGTAGTTTTACATGTCCGAGGGGGTGACGCGACCCCAATAATGGGATATTTAGCAACTGAAATGTAAATTTTACCGGAGGAACAACGCAAAAAAAAACGTGTATTGTGTAACGTGTATCCCCCGGAACGAGATATTAGCCGGGGGAGCCCCGCCCCCTCGAAACGCCACTGGGTTAGCTCTGAGCAATTGGGCGGGTTTTGCTGTGAAAACCTGGCAACCCTGACTATCAGCCATTTCACCTCAAACTCTCTTCAAGCAGCAAACCCCCGCCGCAGCGGAACAAAACCTCCCGAAACACCGGACAGGTGAGTCCGCGCCCGGTTACCGGTAACCGGTGACATTCAGCTCGGTGATGAATAGGAGTATCGTGCGCTGAAATCGCTATTAAAGCGTCTCGAGCTGCAATAACGCGCTTTTTTCCGCTTCTCTTCGATGAGATAAGCTCATTCTCGCGCTTTCGCTCGCAGTAGTTTTCTCAGACGCTTGCTGAAAGTGTGCGCCACCGCTGAACGTGCTCGGTAACGCGTCGCGTCGTCTCTGCTGTTTTGTGTCTTCGCTCTCTTTTCGAGCAGCCATTATGTCATCAGCCCGAGGGGGCGGGGCTGGACGGGCACACTGAGCGCTGATTGGCGCGGCGTGCGTGAAGCCACGCCCCAACCGCTTGTAAATGGGCGGAGAATGTGTTGATTGACTGGCGTCACTGAAACCGTGGAAACCCCGTGCATGATAATGATGTAAATAATCAAATGTACTGTTTAAACACGTTCGCACTTTTGAGATTTTGTGTCGATATATTATTTGATGCTAAAATAACTACATTTACAACAGTTTAAATAATTACATTTGATAAAAAAAAAAAAAATATAATTTAATTTAGATAAAAAAGCTAAATAAATTGAATAAAATAAATAACATTTGATTTATTGGACTGATATTGAATGATATTAGTTTGAATAATCAATAATATATGAATAACTGAATAAACGAAAACATTTAAACTAAATTATTAAAATAAAAAACATACCTCTAACGTAACAATACTATAGAAAATATTTAGAAGCGTTTTATATTTTTAGGATGGGGCCCCTTATATAAGGATGATCATGTTTGGGGTCCAAATAAGTGTGTAATGTTGTGTGTGTTGTGTTTGAGGTGAGCGTGTGTCAGGATGGCCCGCACGAAGCAGACCGCCCGTAAATCCACCGGAGGAAAAGCTCCTCGTAAGCAGCTGGCGACTAAAGCGGCCCGTAAGAGTGCGCCCTCTACTGGCGGAGTCAAGAAGCCCCATCGCTACAGGTACTGAGCCGCGAGTGGTGTCTGGTCTGGAGCCGCGGGACGAGCGCTGACGGCTCTGTGTGTGTCTGTAGGCCCGGGACCGTGGCTCTGCGTGAGATCCGCCGCTACCAGAAGTCCACCGAGCTGCTGATCCGCAAGCTTCCCTTCCAGCGTCTGGTGCGAGAGATCGCTCAGGACTTCAAGACCGACCTGCGCTTCCAGAGCGCCGCCATCGGAGCGCTGCAGGTCAGTCCTGCTCAGGGCTATTATAGTGAACCAGTAAACTGCGTTTAGCTGATCACAAATACTGTAAAAACAGGGAAATATTATTAAGCTGTTTTCTCTGTGAGTATCTGTTAAACTGTAATGTATTCTGTGATGCGCAGCTGTATTTCAGCATCATTCCTCCAGTCTTCAGTGTCACATGATCTTCAGAAATCAGTATAATATGCTGATCTGCTGCTCGAGAAACATTTCTGATTATTATCAATGTTGAAAACAGTTGTGCTGGTGTTGTGTGTGAGTGGTCGGATGTGGTGTGTTGCTGTGGTGTCGTGTGGGTGGTACTGTGGTGTCTGTCTGGGGGTGGTGTGTGTCTGGTGGGTCTGGATGTGGTGTGGCGTGTGTCGTGTGTGTGTGTGTGTGTGTGTGTGTGTGTGTGTGTTGTGTGTGTGTGTGTCTATATCTGCGTGTGATGTAGTGGGTCTGTGTGGTGGTGTCTCGGGTGTGTGTGTGTGTGTGTGTGTGTTTGTGTGTGTGTGTTTTTGTGTGTGTTTGTGTGTGTGTGTGTGTGTGTGTGTGTGTGTGTGTGTGTGTGTGTGTGTGTTCTCTGTGTGTGTGTGTGTGTGTGTGTGTGTGTGTCTGTGTGTGTGTGTGTGTGTGTGGGGGGTGGTGTGTGTGTGTGTGTGTGGTGTGGTTGCAGGAGGCCAGCGAGGCGTATCTGGTCGGTCTGTTTGAGGACACTAACCTGTGTGCCATCCATGCCAAGCGCGTCACCATCATGCCCAAAGACATCCAGCTGGCGCGCCGCATCCGCGGAGAACGTGCCTGAGCCTCTCTCTCTCTCTCTCTCTCTCTGTCTCCTCTGTTGGTAGTTTTAGAGTTCAGTCTGGTGGGGCGGTGATGTACGTGGTGTCTCTCTGTTTTTTTTTTTTTGGCAGCAGACTTTATTGGGTTATTCCTGTTGGTGTCCAGCCCTGACCGATGACGGCCACACACACACACCCGCACACACGCACGCACGCTGTCTGTCCATTGATCATGAGTGGAGGTTAAATACGGCGGTCAGGGCTGATGTCTGCGGTGCGGTGCTCTCATGCAGGGTGCTAGAAGAGCCCTGACCCGTCCATCATGAGCTTGTGTGTGTGTGTGTGTGTGTGTCGATCAGCACGGGGTTTGTATACGAGTCCGAGCATCTCTCCAACAAATGTTCATCATTGCAATATTAAGAATTACTTGTAATAATTACTGATGTCTGTTTCTTTTCTTTTTTTTATGCATTCGTACAAGCTTGTTTCATAGATCTAGAGCATATTTTTGAAGGTGGAGATTCTTATAAAGACAGTTTTACATCACAGATCATGTTTATTTTCTAAAGGATGAGTTTGGGTTCAGTCTGAAGCGTGTGAAGGGATGTTCGGTGTGATTCTGATCGGCTTCAGCGCTGAGTTTGGGTCTTTTGATTGGAAAATCTGGACTGACTTACTAATTAGAACTGAATAAATATATATTGGCTTGATACTGTTGTTGAGTTTTGCCACGTGATACTTCAGCGTCTCACGACTCCTCGGGCAGACATGGAAACATTGCTGAATCCTGCTAGATTTGTTTCTCCTTTATTCAGAGTCTGACTACAGAACATTCAGGTGTTTCAATAAACTGATCTTTGTACTTTGACATTTCTCTTAATTGCGTAATAAATGGATGTCACACATTTGTTTGTGGGTTGTCTTTTATTGTCACGTTAAACTCTTGTTATAGGAACTTATAACTTATCGCCTTTTTTTTAAAGTTGTAAAGCTCTTAATCCAATATTAAGTCGAACATCATCTAAAAAAGGCATATAGAGTAAAAAGAGGAGAAAACTTGCACCATGCAGCACTAACTTTCTAATCCACTCATGACCACGTTTTAATGTAAGCTTATAGATGATGTGTTAAAGGGAATATGTTTATATTCAGAGCTGGGCAGATTACTTACTAATTGTAATCTGTTGCTGATTCCAAATTACTTGCATAACTCTTGAGCTAACTCGTTTGTCACATTGATTTAAATAGGACAGTCTTGTATCATATTGATATAAAAAATGTTCCCAAAAATATTTATTTTAAAATCTCAGGGGTGCTAAAGTAGATATATTAGGTGAAAGTGCGTTATATAATTTTATTGGCGTGTAATAATTCGAATACGCTTTATACAGTACAGCACAGACTGATTCAAAGCGTTAACGATTATTGATCAGCATCAGCAGTGAATAAAGAATGTGATGATTGCAGGTATAACCCGGAGAATCTCAGGCCAGAGAAAACACCTACGACCTGGAGGCCGACCTGGGCGTGGCAAACTGTGAGGTGATGCGCCATCCAGGCTACAACAGAGCTGTGCGTGTGCTTCGTGTTCGTCAGGGAGCAGTTCAAGACGGCGTACGGCCCGACCCCTGTCACGGCGCAGATCTGCTCAGGCGCTCTTCAACCGCCGACACAGAGGGGCTTCAAGCTCTGCACAAAGTTGTATGATCGAGCAGAACAGTATCCTAAATGTGCGCTCCCTGACTGTCCTCAGCACACTGCTGTGAAGATGCTCGGCATCAGTACTCTCCGGATCCTCTCTCTCTCTTCTGTGTGTGTGTGTGTGTGGGGTGTGTGTCTTCTCTCTCTCTCTCTCCTATCTGTGTGTGTGTGTGTGGTCTCTCTCTCTCTTAGGGATGTCGGGTGTGGGTGTCTCTACTCTTCTCTCTATTCTCTCTCTCTGTCGGTGTGTGGTCGTCTTCTCTCCTCTCCTCTATCGCTCTCTCTATCTCTGGGTCTTTGTGTGTGTGTGTCTCTCTCTATCTGTGTGAGGTGTGTGTGTGGTGGTAGCTCTTCTCTCTCCTCTTCTGTGTCTATGGTGTGTGTGTCTCTGCTCTCTGTGGGTGTGTGTGTGTGTGTGAGATC
>JADLZN010003186.1:242696-257696 GCA_018155175.1 Sinocyclocheilus anophthalmus
GAACAGTAGTGTAACATTTTTCATTCCCAAATGTCTCCAAACTAAGATTTTGACAGATTTAAGGAGGTTATTTTCTCCTTAACCTAAAACTACAAACACACAATCATTGAGCAGGAGCTTCCCAAACAACAGCACAGCACAGCAGAACCTGAGTTTGCATTAATAATTAAATGCACGCTCCAAAACTGCAAAAGCTTGTCCATGCAATCAACCCAATGTCGTGTAACACATCCAGACAGGTCTGAAATTCCAGGATGCATTTCAATGGCCAAAGCATTAAATTAGGTGAAAGAGCAAAGACAGAAGAACATCTTTCTGCAGATGTGGCTCCAGTGATTCTTACCTGCACAAGGTTGACCTGAAGTCTCTGTGAGTCCAGCTGTCACATCCCTCAGCTCTTAAAGCAGGACTGCAGCGGCCCGGATTGGAGCAGCAGTGGGTGAGGTCACAGTATTTAAGCGTCTGCTGAGGGATCGACTGGGTTCTGGATCAGAGTCCAGCTGCTGCAGCTCTTCAGTGGGATGAGGGTTAGCTGGCATCTCTATTGTCTGTGGTTTACAGACTGACGCCTCTGAGCCCGAACACACATGTGACAGAATGTGCAGAAAGATCCCGTGTGTGTGTGTTTGTGTTTTGTGTGTGTGTGTGTGATTCTGTGTGTGTGTGTGTGTTGTCTGTGTGTGTGTGGTGTGTGTGTGTGTGTTGTGTGTGCGTGTTTGTGTACCTTTATTTATCACGTTATGGGGACCAAATGTCCCCACAAGGATAGTAATACTAGTAAATTTTGACCTTGTGGGGACATTTTTGAGGTGCCCATGAGGAAACAAGTTTATAAATCATACAGAATGAGTTTTTTGTTTGCGTAGGAAAGTAAAGCAGAAGGTCCCTGTGAGGGGTGGTTTGGGGTAGGGCCAATGAATAATACGGTCTTTAACAGTATAGAACCATTCTACTCCTATGGGGGGAATGTCCCCCATAACACATGGAAACACAAACATGTCGCGTGTGTGTTGTGTCTGTTTCTGTGTCGGTGTGTGTTGTGTGTTGGTGTCCTGTGTGTCTGTGTGTCTGTTGTCTGTGGGTTGGTGGTCAATGAGGTGGTTGTGTGTGTCTGTGGTGTCTGTTTGTGTTGTGGGTGTGTTTGTTTGTTTGGTGTGTGTTGTGAGAGTGTGTGTCTGTGTGTCTGGTGTGTGTGTGAAGGTGTTTGTTGTGGTGTTGTGTGGTGTTTTGTGTGTGTGGCCTGTGTGTCTGTGTGTATGTGTGTTGTGTGTATGGTGTGGTGTGTTTGTGTGTCTTGTATTGGTGTGTGTGGAGCGTGTGTTTCTGTGTGTCTGTTTGTGTGTGAGAAGTTTGTTTGTGTGTGTGTGTTTGTGTGTGTGGGTGTGTGTGTGGTGTGTGTGTGTGTGTGTGTGTGTGGAAATGAGTCAAACATACAACATTGCATATGCCTCTCAGACAAAACGAGCAGGCCTAATCAATATTTGTGATACAATATAAAATACTCAAGTTGGATCTATTATTTTAGAATCCTGATTTGTACATTGATCTCCATAAACATGATTGCTGTTCATCGACTTCTTGAAACATAACGTACCTAAAAATGATCACTTACATCAGACTTTCTTTATACTTTGAGACACAAAAGAAAATATGTTGAAGAATGTTGTGATCCAAATAACACTGAACCCCCCTGAGAAAAAATTAAAATTGAGAAAATATGTTCTTTTATGATTTAGAGAAGAGAGAAAGTCACATGAGAGTTGAATAAATGACAACACAAGGAGCATTTTAGGTGAACTATCAAGATTTGTGGCTTCTTCAATAAACATGTTGTTTAAGAAATAATTAATAATTGTTGCCCAGTAATTTATAGACTTGTACATTTTAATAACAGCATTTCACCGCAGTTGCTCCTTTTTTCATCAATTTGAAGAAACAATAATCCACTTATTTGGGAACTGTTTAGTGCAAAGTGTTTAGGATTGAATTTTCAAACTGTATAAAAATGGTATCTTTTTGAAACTAGACTTTATAATTAATGTATGCCTTCTTTTTCATAAATTCGTATTTTTACATGTGCCCTTTCAAAGGAAACACCTTATTTTTAATTTCCAAGAAAGATGTTGGTGTATATATTTGAAACTGAGTGGGCTGTTAAGACCCTTCTGTGGTGTGATACATACAAGCTGAAATAAGTCAGATTTATCTCTACAGCACTCGACACAATACAGATCGTTCCAAAGCAGCGTGACAGAAATAAACAGCTAAATCAATCAATGATGCAAACTCCATCAGCTCTAACAAGACTCGAGTGGCATTATTCAGCTCAGTTCATTCTTTTCAGTACTAATAACCATGTCGATTTCTTCAGTAGACTTTAAAGGGGTTCATTCTCTCTTCTTTCTTTCACTTTAGTCAGGAATATAGCCGTTAACCGCAGTAAACAAAGCAGCGCAGCACCTGATTTAGCAACTCATATTTAATCAATTAAACCATGAAGTGTAAGCTATGTCTCAGCTGGCATGTCTGTTTGTTTTTTGAGTCTCCTCCCGTCCATTTCACCAGAGATCCTTTCCTTCCCGCAGTACTCATCAGTGTTGTAGGTTGCCAAGTTGAGGGGACAAATTGTGTGAGAAGGATGCGTTTCATACAAGATCTGGCAACTGGGCAACCTTGGAATTTGTTGCCGTGATTATTCACATAATGAGGTTTGGGCCATACAAATTACGTGAGCTTTACCGGCGGCGAATGTAGCAAACATATAAAACACGCCATACGGGAAAATATTTAAACGGGATGATAGCGGGATAGAATGATAAAATACGGGAGTATCCCGGGAAAAACAGGAGGCCGGGTTGACAGGTATGGTTTGGTCTTCCAAAAGAGGACACGACTAGAAATCAGTGGTTAAGTTGTATTTACAACACTGTTCCAGAACACTTCAACCCAAATATTCAGATGTGTGCAGCACATTTTATGGAGGACTGTCTCCTGCTTTCCTGGGAGAGTATACTACAATGCCGGCTGTTCTGACTCACAGACTGTAAGTACGGTTTATATATTTAAAGAGTTTGTCACTGATGACTCAAACGTGAGTTTTGAGCAGTGTAGAGTAGCGCTTGTTGTTTTTTATGTTTACGCGGCGCGATGCAATGCAACGCGTAAAACGACAGTATAAATCATTATAATCAGAAATTATGTCCCCACTGGATGCAACAAATGCCTCGTTTATTATGAGTTTTCATGTTTTTGTCTCTTCGCTCCGGCCGGACAGGGCAGCACAGTATGGTGAGGGGCGTAACATTTCCGTCACACGCTTGAGGTATTCAGCCAATCACAACGCACTGGATAGCTGGCCAATCACAGCACACCTCGCTTTTCAGACCGATGAGCTTTGTAAAAATCTAGAGTTTCAGAAAGGCTGGGCATAGAGGAGAAACAATAATGTACAGTATGTGGAAAATAATGTGTTTTTTTAACCTTAAACCACATAAACACATTTCATTACACCAAATACACAACATAATGTTCTTTTTTAGCAACATCATATGACCCCTTTAATGTGTCATAACCATCTTGGTATGTGTTTTATTATTTAATAACACCACACGCGCTTTCAGAATATTTGGTTGAGCAACGTCTGACTCAACCAATCATCTTAGTCTGGGGGCGGGGCTATCCCTTGGACTGACCAATGACAGGCGGGGGCGTGTTCGGGACACGTGTGTGAAGACACGGAGCAGCAAGCGGCGCTGAACTGAAGGAGAGGAAAACTCCAGAAGATGCGGCGAGGCCAAGCCTCCTGAAACCGAGCTCATCCACAAATAGATTCCTCTACATTAAAGGTGACAATAATCCAGCTCTCGTTACATAATCACTCAGAAACGACGCGGTGATTAATGTCGGAATCTTCAGCTGATCAGAAGTCCTCTGAAATGTCCAAAGTGATGTAGATATCAGGACAAAACGTTCTTAAAATAATGTTGCAGGAACGTTCTTATAACTTCTCAGAATGTTAAGAACAACTGGACATTTCAATGTTTTAGGAATGTTTCAAATCAATGTTCCCGCATAACCCAAATGAGTGAGCAGAGAAGAAGCATGTGTTTAAAGTCGTCTGGTCTTTAATAAATGAGTTTGCACAACGTTATTAACACAAAAACGCTATGCGGGGCACATTTGAATTCTGACACGTTTTCGTGGGATGTGTTTTAGATGTTGCTACTTGTATCAGAGAACGTTCACAAGTAACGTTCTCTGATACACAAGTAACATTCACAAGTAACGTTATCTGATACACAAGTAACGTTCTCTGATACACAAGTAACGTTCACAAGTAACGTTCTCTGATACACAAGTAACGTTCACAAGTAACGTTCTCTGATACACAAGTAACGTTCACAAGTAACGTTCTCTGATACACAAGTAACGGTCCCACGTAACGATTCTCTGATCACAAGTAACGTTCTACAACAAGTAACTTCGCTGATACCCAAGTAACGGTCACATTAACGGTTCTCTGATACACAAGTAACGTTCACAAGTAACGTTCTGATACACAAGTAACGTTCTCTGATACACAAGTAACATTCACAAGTAACGTTCACAAGTAACGTTCTCTGATACACAAGTAACGTTCACAAGTAACGTTCTCTGATACACAAGTAACATTCACAAGTAACGTTCTCTGATACACAAGTAACATTCACAAGTAATGTTCTCTGATACACAAGTAACATTCACAAGTAATGTTCTCTGATACACAAGTAACATTCACAAGTAATGTTCTCTGATACACAAGTAACATTCACAAGTAACGTTCACAAGTAACGTTCTCTGATACACAAGTAACATTCACAAGTAACGTTCTCTGATACACAAGTAACGTTCACAAGTAACGTTCTCTGATACACAAGTAACATTCACAAGTAACGTTCTCTGATACACAAGTAACGTTCACAAGTAACGTTCTCTGATACACAAGTAACGTTCACAAGTAACGTTCTCTGATACACAAGTAACATTCACAAGTAACGTTCTCTGATACACAAGTAACATTCACAAGTAACGTTCTCTGATACACAAGTAACGTTCACAAGTAACGTTCTCATAATGCTTGCAGGACGATACAATGGAATGTTCACGTAACCAGAAAAAAACAACTCTTTTGAAACAAGTTGCAACATTTAAAAAAAAAACGCACATCCAACTCAAATGTTTCAGAAGTAAAACGTTTCATTTCATGTTTTTGTGCTGACGTTTTAAGATCATTACTAAAAGCCAGATAGCTCTGAGTGAACTTTCTATTAATATTACTAGAAGAGCGTTTGTTCATAACTTTGAGAGAACCTTGGCAGAACGTTGTTCATCATGATGGTTCTGTAACACAGATGAACTGATGGACAAAATCAGGTTTGATCATCTCTGAAGACCACTGCAGCTTCTGGTTTAATATCTGAGTGAGGTTCATCAGGCTGTGGTGGTTTGTCTCCAGTGTCCACAGGTGTTCCTCTATAAATACTGCTGTCACTGTTGCATGGGCGTCTCAAGAGACCAGCTCGATTTAGAAAGCTTGGCGTTTCTTCTGTGAGTTTTTGCCAGGACAATCAACACAAAAACACATGCTGGGATCTGTTTCCAGGCAGCGTGACAGAGCTTCACATTAGTGAGGGGTTATGGGTATTAACTGAGGACACGAGCATGGAAACAGCTAGCCATCTCATTTTTCTGCAAGACTGGTTATAACTTTTTCAAACCAGTTTCATCGTTGGTCTAGTAACACTTATTTCTGAACGTTCCAGTCTTTAAGTCTATTTAAACATGTTTTTGTCATGCAAGTGAACATTCCATTGAATGTTACTTTTGAATGTTCTCTGAAACAAGTTGCAACATTTAAAAACGTTGACGACGCTCCCAAATCAACAGGTTTTCCCGTGGCGTGAAAACGCTCTCCCTGACAAAGGTTTCCGACGTCTATCTCCTCCTATGTTTTGGGCTTTTCCTTGTTATTCTCCTTGCTACAACGGGTTCTGAGACGTGACACGATCTCTGAAGGACGTTTACCTTTCGACATTACTGTAGGAAAGTGTTGTTTTTGTAACTCTGTGATAATCAGAACCTGTTTTAAGAACAGGTTACTGGTTATCAGGATGACAGATAATACACAAGAGAAGCAACCAGCTACGAAAAATATGATTTTCCCCGAAGAGCCGACAGAGTCACTGTTTTACTGTAAATACTGACGTCACATTCATCTGTCAACTATAAACCAACACATTTAATAGCATCTGTCACTACTTTAATCCAAATGAGGAATACAGCAAGCGATTCAGCTTAAGAGGCAATGACATTTTTTATTGTTATTATATAACATTTTCAGCTTGTACCACCGGTAAGACTATAGTTTGCGATTCTAAGATCAGGCTTGATATATTTCATATATTTCTGTGGCTGTCTTAGACGAGCTGAAGCTTTGTCATGTGAAATATGTTTGTAAAAAGTTGATCACCACGGCTTTGAAAGGCCTTAAGTAGCTCATCAGATTCAGGATTGTGTTTGTGTGCTAAATATAGAGAGCCGCTCCTGAAATGTCAGTGCAGGTTCAAGGCGAGAGAGACTTGTGACTGAGAGGTGATTAACACACTTACTAAGAAGTTAAGTTTTCATATTTAACAAATGCATCTAATGTATTCATAAATATTGTGAATCATTGTCGTGGTAGCTCTTTGTTTTCTGTGTATTAGTGAATTATTGCACCGTGTATCTGCTGCATGTGAAGCATGCGGAGATATTTCTCGCCTGCAGTCGCTGAGAATGAATCTGAATCTGTTTGCATTGACAGCTGCACATGTACACGGTTCACTAGGGTTTAAATGTGCTCATAGTGATGTTATGGCAGCTTTACTACACAAATACTTAACACTACGTAGAGACACACGGGCAGTAAACACTAACACTTTCACTAGTTCCACAGTGTGTTATGTCTATTTTTGTTTTATTGGGATCCAGTAATGGTCTTCATTGTTGAGTCATGTATGTTGAATGTGTCTATCTAGTGGCCACAGTGAGAAACTGCAGTCGTGTGAAAGCAGGACCATTTGATTATTTCTTTGGGAATCACTTCCTAACGTTTTAGAAAAGTTTTTATTTTTGCAACTGAAACTAAACTAAAGATATGATTGTAAAGCGCTTTGGGTAGCCCATCAAGCGCTGTATAAATGCCTCATTCATTCATAAAACTACACGCCCAGAACGTTTTAGAAACGTTGTTTGTACACTTTTTGTTTCAACTCAGCTTTGGGTCAAATATGGACTAACCCAACTGTTGGGTTGCATTTTTAAATTACATTTTTTAACCTAAAAGTTGGGTTAATCCATATTTCACCCAAAGCTGAGTTGAAAGTAATGTACAAACTTTGCTTTTAAGTTATTAGAAACCTTGTTTTTTGATTTGTTAGAAATTTTTTGTTTCTAAAACCCAAGTACATTCTTAGACCCTCCCGAGAACCAAACCTCGCTCAACTGGAGACAGAAAGCCTCACACAGGCCTCTGAAGTGTTTTACGGCCGGTAATAAAGAATCTGATGCGTTTGATTCACAGGATGTGGAGACACCACACACACACACACACACACACACACACACACACACACACACACACACAGATGCACACACACACACTCTCACACACACTCATACTCTATCTCTCTCTCTCTCTCTCTCTCTCTGACACACACACACACTCATGAGTTTGCACGCGCGTCTCCATCATGTTTAATCTTCATTCTCTGTGTGTGATCGTGTTGCTGGTTTCCAGCTCGTCCAGAGCTGATGAAGATGCTGCTGCTGATGATGATGAAGGTCTGCCAGCAAACCCAGTGTCTGACTTCGTCACGTTGGCGGAGTTCGGCACCGTGCGCTCGGCGTGTAAACCGGTTCCGAACACGATGGGTCTGTGTTTCGGGATCGGCTACGGAGAGATGCGCTTACCGAACCTGCTGGGTCACGACAGCGCGAGGGAAGCGCAGCAGCAGTCCGCCGCCTGGATGCCGCTGCTCGGCAAGCACTGTCACCCGGACACGCGGCGCTTCCTCTGCTCGCTCTTCGCACCCGTGTGTTTACCGGAGGTCACGGCTCCGGTGCGCCCGTGCCGCAGTCTCTGTGAGGCGGTGCGGGACGCGTGTCTGCCCGTCATGAGCGCGTTCGGGTTTCCGTGGCCGGAGATGTTCAACTGCAGCCGGTTTCCAGATGGATCGGAGCTCTGCATCCCCGGAGAAAGAGACTCGACCCGAGGTGAAAACACCCACGCGACCGAAGGTTTGAGCATATTCAACTCCTGCGACCTGTCTGGATTATTCAAATCTTGGTCCCAAACAAAACCTTTAGATTTTTTTCCAGATATTTGATGGCATCAGAACAAGTTCGGATACATTTGTACATCAAGGGTTTTGCTCCATTTCTTCTTTCTTTCCTCCAGGTTCTGTAATGTGTGAAGTCTGCAGTCCAGACTCGGGAGGAGAGCAGGAGATCCAGCAGAACTTCTGCAAGAGTCCGTTTGGTGAGGCACTGAGACTGTTTCATCTGGTCCAGTAAGAACTGATCATGATCTCGAAATGTTTGAAGGAATAGTTCACCTAAAATGAACATTTGCTGAAAATCTGCTCACTCTCAGGTTATCAGAGATGTGGATGAGTTTGTTTCTTCATCAGATTTGTAGAAATGTAGCACTGCATCAGTGTCTCAGCAATGGATGCTCTGCAGTGAATGGGTGCCGTCAGAATGAGAGTCCAAACAACTGATAAAAACATAAAACAATCCCCCAGCACTCCAGTCCATCAGTTAACATCTGGAGAAGACAAAAGCTGAGACAAATCCAGCATTAAGACGTTTTTAACTAAAACACGAGTCTATGATCCATAATAACGCTTCCTCCAGTGAAAAAGTGTTCTGGTGTGAATCAGGAGAGAAATCTGCACAGATCAAGCAGCGTTTAAACGGCTCTAAACACATATGTGGCTGGATTCTGATGTGAGAGACAACAGCAGATGCACTTTTTCACTGGAGGAAGCGTTATTATGGATTATAGACTCTATGGTATTTTAATTTAAAAAGTCTTAAATTCCTGATGTGTTTTCGCTTGTGTCTTCTCCAGTGTACTGATGGACTGTGAGTGTGGATTATTGTGATGTTTTTATCAGCTGTTTGGACTCTCATTCTGACGGCACCCATTCACTGCAGAGCATCCATTGCTGAGCAAGAATAAAAAACATTCAACCGTGATAAACGTCTGAAGGGGTCAATTTTCACGAAAGTAAAAGCTGTTGAAATGTTTTCTTATGATGGCCTGTAACAATTGCTCAAATTGTAAATTCTATATTATTTCTAGTTGTACTTTTTTGTCATTCACATTTTAATTGCATTTCATTGCATATGAAACTATGCATGTGTGTCACATATAAAGTTTGCATTTCATAATGTTGCCGTTTCCACCACCAAACGTCCCTGTTATTAGCTTTTAATTCCTGTTCGGTTTGCCCTCTTCCCGTCCAGCATTCAGACTGCGGATCGGCTCCTGGTCTCTGGTCGGGACAGATGTGCGTGTGGTTCCTCAGGGACGCAGTCGTGTTCTCCGCTGGGCCGGTGAGCAGCGGGCTGCGATGGAGCAGAGCACCCTCTGGCTGCCACACAGATGCCCCTGTCCCGCGCTGGACGGCCAGCACACAGGCTCCTACATCGCTCTGGGACACATGCAGAACGGACGCATGCTCCTCAGAAGACTCCTCAAATGGTCCCGTGATGAGAAAGAGCTGAAAAAGTTCATCAGGATGCTGCTGAGACAAAACTGCTGAGACACGGTTAATGGACAAACGCAGTGCAAAAACACGGCATGAAACGGCTTTTCTATGCCTTTTGGCAAAATGGAAATCATTGCAAATCATTTTGATATAATTTTTGCTTATTAAAGAAAAAATAGCCCTGTTACACACTCAACCTCAACTTTGATACAAATCAATTCTACACATTTATGAGGAAATACAATTAATAAATTCAATAAATATATATATCATACATATAAATATAAATGTAAATATAAAAGGTAATAAAAATACACACAAACAACAACAACAACTGAACAGGTCATATATATTTTGGATGTATTCTCTATTTTTCAGTTTTTCAAAATCTCAGAACTGATGCCTTAGTTTTTTAAATAGTTTTAATAATCTATTGAGAGTAAACAGGGGGGAAAGGATTCTTCTATTTAAACATTTCACCTGCCATTTTTTATGTCTGTACTGATTTTTATATTGACTTTGATGCCTGTACTAAATCCAATATGTTTATTTGTAATTAAAGAATAGTTTTGTTGTACATTCCGTTGGTTTTCATTCCATTCGTTGACAAACAGCACTCGGTTTCCTCTGTGAGTGTCCAGCGTTCATTCCTCGCGCAGGTCAGACGGTCACGTGACGTTCAGGTGCGACGCAGGTGTAGCGGAGGCCGGAGGAATCTGATTGGCTGCTGCATGAGCGTGTGTCTGCGCACCTGTCGCGTTCTGTCGGTCCGTCTCTCTTCTGCACACTGTCGTCCTCTGAGTCTCTCTTGTGGGTTCCGGATCTGGTGAAGTCCTTTATTTCATGCTCATCAGATATCTGTGTGTTTGTGTTTGTGTTTGTGTTTGTTTGAATGAAACTGATCTGAGATCAGCTCGTGTCTTCAGTTACGACTCTGGCAGGTGTTCTGTCACATCACAGAGCAAACACGAAAATGAATTATTTATGTGTTTTCATAAGCTGAAACTGAAGTATTTTGCTGTCGAGTCGTGTCTGTTAAGATTGCCCTCACTAGGACTGTACTAGTGCTGATAGTGATGTGCTGAACCTCTAGCAGCAAGTGTTTTTGCTTTCTATGAACAATATATGAATGGTTGCTAAAGTGTTTTTAACATGGTTCTGCGTCTTCACATGCGTCTGCCGCTTTAAATTCTCCAGCTGGTTACAGCAGGATGGATTCTGATTGGCTGTCAGTGTTTTATCATTCATCATCAGCTTGGTGTGAACGGGCCTTTAACCAGGGGCCAACAAAATTACTTAAAAGCTCTAAAACATTTTAGAAATTGTAGAAACTGTAAGTAAAAAAGGAACGCTATTTCACTGAAGTCAAGTCACTTTTATTTCTAGCACTTTATACAGATCGTTTCAAAGCAGCTTCACAGTAATAAACAGAAAAATAACTGTGCTAATGTTGCAAAAAGCAGCTCTACAGAAGACAATAGTGTCATTATTCAGATCACTTCAGTTCAAGTTTTGTTCTCATGAAGCGCAGCTGCAAGAAAACAAAACCAGAGGTATTTTGCATTGCATGGAAGGATAGTATTTCTACCTACAGAAAGGCCTAAAACGGCTTACTTTTCCGCTCTTCTTAGAAAACAAACACAACCCTAGGTATTTATTTGATACAGTGGCTAAATAAACAACAAATAAAGCATCAACGGGTTCAGACGTTTCGCCAACAGCACAGCAGAAATGACTTTATGAGTTTCTTAACTTACAAGATTGATAATATCGTGACTGCTTCTGCTATTTCCGGTTTATCTATGTGAAGCTGCTTTGGCACAATCTGTATTGTAAAATAGTGACTCATACAATAGTGTCAGTGCAGTCAAATCAATAATATTCTTGGATATTGTCTTTTAAAATCATAAGTACATTACCGTGAATTGAGTAAATGGGGTCCATTCTTCAAGTAAGCATCAGGTATGTTCTGACTGGCTGTCACACAGGTAGGATTCTGGACCGGCTGCTGCAGGAACACCATCACGGTGCTGGAACTGGGCACTCACTGCGGCTACAGCACGGTCCGCATCGCCCGCTCACTGCCCATCGGTGCCCGCATTTACTCCGTCAAGATGGACGAGAGAAACGCTCAGAAAATCATCCAGCTGGCAGGTTTTGGCACATGAGAGTGTTTTAATGACACGCATCCAGACAGACGTCAGTTCAGTGTGTTGTACTTATTTAAACACTTTCACTTGACAAAAAGCTCTTATAAAAAGACGGTAAACCCTTTGAACAGATGGTACATCTATCCCTTTACATACTTGCCTTCATTTATCTTTCTTCCTTTACTTGCTTTATAAAGTATTAATTGACACACAATAATGGTTGACTGATACTGGTCAAAAAGTTTGGAATAATTAAGATTTAATGTTGTTGAATGAAGTCTCTTCGGCTCAGCAAGGCTGCATTTATTTTATCGAAAATACAGTAAAAATAGTGAAATATTATTAGAATGTAAAGCAGCAGTTTTCTCTGTGAATCTCTGTTAAACTGTAATGTATTTCTGTGATGTGCAGCTGTATTTTCAGCATCATTCCTCCAGTCTTCAGTGTCACATGATCTTCAGAAATCATTCAGGGCCGAGCTCACCTTCCTCGGGACCAAGTAAAACACACACTTACAGGATGTTACTGTGACGCTATGATCACTTATTTGATCCTCGTTCACTAACGTGAATCATCAGGGTGATGAACATCGTTCATATTTATGCATTCGACAGGTACTTTTATCATTCAAGGCACACATTTACATTTGATCAGTTCTTGCTTTCACTGGGAATCGAACCCATGACCTTTGTGTTGCAAGTGAACAGAGTTAAGAGTTTGAGCTACAGGAAAGACAAGAAACATGATGGGAAAATTCACCCATTCTCTAAATGCATCTCACAGAACTTACTGTGAACAATTCAACCCTGCATGTTTTTTTGTATTTTTATTCTTTGACATCATAATGTTGGTGTTTTTAAGCTCCGCCTCCTGAGCCCACTCTAATCTGCATACACTTGAGAGCCACGCCCACATCTGCACTAGTTCCTTTCTGATAATCCTCTTGTCTGAGGATCTGAGGAAAAGAGTCTTCAAGTCTTGAATGATGAACATAAACAGCTGATTCTATTCAAATGGGACGGAAAATTGACAAATAATACAATATGAATAACTGACTGTAAATGTATTTACAACCACAAAGAAGTATTACGATACAAAGAGCTCAAAGTTGTTGCTAGTTTCTCAGTCCTGTCAGAGGTTGATAAACACACGATAACAGCCGTCAATTAGACGTGACACATGTTTGATATCCTGCAGAAAGAGCCAGTAACTCAGTAACGTGATCAGCCAAAGAGTCACTGTACGGTTTCTACAATCCTGAACAGTGACAGAAGCTCATGCTGCGACAAGTGCTGCATTCATCAGAAACACAGAGAGCAGTTCTCGTCAAACACTGACGAGTCAATGTCTCGTCTCTTGTGTTGTTCTTGTGGGTGTGTTTGTGTGTGTGTGTGTTTGTGAGTGTGTTTGTGTGTGTTTGTGTGTGTGTGTTGTGGGTGTGTGTGTTGTGTGTGTGTGTGTGTGTTGGTGTTTGTGAGTGTGTGTGTGTGTTTGTGTGTGTTTGTGAGAGTGAGTGTGTGTGTTTGTGAGAGTGAGTGTGTGTTTGTGAGTGAGTGAGTGAGAGAGTGAGTGATTGAGTGAGTGAGAGTGAGAGTGAGAGTTTGTGTGTGTTATGGTGAGAGTTTGTGTTTGTGAGGTGAGTGAGTGTGGTGTGTGTTTGTGAGAGTGAGAGTGTGTGGTGTGTGTTTGTGAGAGTGAGAGTGCGTGTGTGTGTGTTTGTGAGAGTGAGAGTGAGTGTGTGTGTTTGTGAGAGTGAGAGTGAGAGTGTGTGTGTGTTTGTGAGAGTGTGTGTTTGAGTGCGTGCGTGTTTGTGTTTTGTGAGAGGAGAGTGGTGTGTTTGTGTGTTTTGTTGGAGAGTGGAGTGAGTGGTGTGGTTTGTGAAGTGAGAGTGAGTGGTGTTTGTGTTTGTGTTTGTGAGTGTGTGTGTTTGTGAGAGTGAGAGTGAGAGGGGGTGTGTGTTTGTGAGAGTGTGTGTGTGTGTGTGTGGGTGAGAGTGAGTGAGTGTGTGTGTGGAAGTGAGGGAGTGAGTGTGTGTGTTTTGAGATGAGAGTGTGTGGTGTTGTGTTTGGGGGAGAGTGAAGTGAGTGTTGGTGTTTGTGTTGAGTGGTGTGTTGGTGTTGTGAAGTGAGTGTGTGTTTGTGAGGTGTTGTGAGTGGAGAGTGTGTGTTGTGTGTTGTGTGTTTGTGTGTGTGTGTGTGGGAGTGAGTGGGAGTGTGTGTGTGTGTTGTGTTGGCGAAGTGAGAGTGAGAGTGTGTGTTGTGAGAGTGTGTGTGTGTGTGTGTGTGAAGTGAGTGAGTGTGTGTGTGTGTATAAGGGTGTGTGTGTGTGAGTATGTGTATAAGTGTGTGTGTGTGTGTGTGTGTGTTTTTGTGAGTGAGTGTGTGTGTGTGTTTGTGAGAGGAGAGTGTGTGGTGTGTGTGTTTGGGAGAGTGCGAGTAGTGTGTGTTGTGTGTGTGTTTGTGAGAGTGAGAGAGTGTGGTGTGTGTTTGTGAGAGTGAGAGTGTGTGTGTGTGTGTTTGTTTGTGTTTGTGTGTGTGTGTGTTTGTGAGAGTGAGAGTGAGTGTGTGTGTGTTTGTGTGTGTGTGTTTGTGTTTGTGAGAGTGTGTGTGTGTGTTTGTGAGAGTGAGTGACGTGTGTGTGTGTGTGTGTTTGTTGAAGTGGAGGGTGAGTGTGGTGTTTGTGAGAGTAGAGTGATGAGTGTGTGTGTGTTGGTGAGAGGGAGAGTGTGGTGGGGTGTGTTGGTTTGTGTGGGTGTGAGTGAGTGTTTGTGAAGAGTGTAAGTGGAGTGTGTGTGTGTGGTGTGTGTGTTGTTTTGTGAGAGTGTGTGATGGTGTGTGTGTGTGTTTGTTGAGAGTGAGTGTGTGTGTGTGGTTTGTGAGAGTGAGAGTGTGTGTTGTGTGTGTGTGTGAGAGAGAGAGAAAGAGTGTGTGTGGTGTGTTTTTTGTAGAGTGTGAGTGTGGGTGTGTGTGTGTGTGTTTGTGAGAGTGAGAGTGAGTGTGTGTGTGTGTGTGTGCATGAGTGTGTGTGTGTGTGTTTGTGAGAGTGAGAGTGTGTGT
>JADLZN010003186.1:262696-277696 GCA_018155175.1 Sinocyclocheilus anophthalmus
TGGCGCTGTGGAGGCGCACAGGAGGTTTAGAGCGACACTCACTTCGAGAGTCCAGAGAAGGTCAAACCAGTGATTATTACTCATTTAACACTTCTCATCGATGGAGGACGAAACCTGCAAAACATTATATGCCCATAAATAAATAAATACACAAATTCTTGTTTAAATACATATATAAATAATTAAATGTGTGATTAAAGTAGGCAAATAAATAAAAGAAATTGGTGGGCAAATGGAACATGTTTAAGGAAATGCTAAACTCATCCTATTTATTTTCCTTTGTGAGTGAGTGTGTGTATGAGAGTGTGTGTGTGTGAGAGTGAGTGTGTGTGAGAGAGTGAGTGAGAGAGAGAGAGAGTGAGTGTGTATGAGTGTGTGTTTGTATGAGTGGTGTGTGTGTGGGAGAGAGAGAGAGTGAGTGAGTGAGTGAGTGTGTGTGTGTGAGAGAGAGAGAGTGAGTGTGTATGAGTGTGTGTGTGTGTAGATAGTGAGTGTGTGTGTGTGTGTGTGAGAAGAGAGAGTGAGTGAGTGAGTGATTGTGAGAGTGAGTGAGAGAGAGAGAGAGTGATAGTGAGTGTGTGTGTGTGTGTCTGTGAATGTAAGTGTGTGTGTGTGTGTGTGCATGTATGTGTGTGTGTATAGTGAGTGAGTGTGTGTGTGAGTGAGAGAGTGATTGTTTGGGTGTGGGTTGTATGAGAGTGCAGTGTGTGTGGTGTGTGAGAGAGAGAGAGTGGTGTGTGTGTGTGAGAGAGTGGTGTGTGTGTTGTGTGTGTGATGAGAAGGAGTGTTTGTGAGTGTTGCGCGGTGTGTGAGAGAGAGAGAGAGTGGAGTGTGTGTGTGTGTGTGTGTGTTTTTTTGTGTGTTTGTGTGTGTGTGTGAGAGGGAGTGTGTGTGAGTGAGTGTGAGAGTTAGTGTGAGTGAGAGTGAGAGTGTGAGTGTGTGAGTGAGTGTGTGTGTGTTTGTGTTTGTGTGAGAGAGAGAGAGAGTGAGTGGGTGTATGAGTGGTGTGTGTGTATGAGAGTGAGTTGGTGTGTTGAGAGTGGTTGTGTGTGTTAGGATGAGTTAGTGTGTAGGGAGTGTGTTTTGTGTGTGTGTGTGTGGTGTGTGTGTGAGAGTGAGTGTGTTTGTGTGTGTGAGAGTGAGTGTGTGGTGTGTGTGTGAGAGTGAGTGTGTGTTGTGTTTGCGGCGTGTGTGAGAGTGAGTGAGAGAAGTGTGATTGTGTGTGTGTGTGTTGTGTGTGTGTGTGAGAGTGAGTGATAGTGAGAGAGAGGAGAGAGTGGGGTGTATGAGTTGTTTGTTGTATGAGAGTGAGAGTGTGTGAGTGTGTGTGTATGAGAGTGAGTGTGTGTGTGTGTGAGAGTGAGTGTGTGTGAGTGTGCGCGTGTGTGAGAGAGAGGAGAGAATGTGTGTGTGTTTGTGTGAGAGTGAGTGTGTTTGTGTGTGTGTGTGTGTTTTTTGTGTGTGTGTTTGTGTGTGTGGGAGAGAGAGAGAGAGTGAGTGTGTGTGTGTGTTGTGTGTGGTGTGGTATGAGAGTGAGTGTGTTTGTGTGTGTGAGAATGTGTGTGAGTGAGTGAGAGTGTGTATGTGTGTGTGTATGTGTGAGTGAGTGTGTGTGAGTGTGAGTGTGCGCGTGTGTGAGAGAGAGAGAGAATGTGTGTGTGTATGATGTGTGTGTGTTTGTGTGTTTGTGTGTGTGTGAGAGAGCGAGAGAGTGAGTGTGTGTGAGAGAGAATGTGTGTGTGAGAATGTGTGTGTGTGAGAATGTGTGTGTGTTTGCGTGTATGAGAGGTGAGTTGTATGATTTGTGTGTGTGTATGAGAGTGAGTGTGGTGTTGTGAGAGTGAGTGTGTGTGTTTGTACTGAGAGGATGTGGTGTTTGTTGTGTGTGAGAGTGAGTGTGTGTTGAGTGTGAGAGTGAGTGTGTGTGTGAGAGAGAGAGATTGTGTGTGGGTGTGTGTGTGTGTGTGGTGTGTGATCATTGAGTGAGAGTGAGAGAGAGAGAGAGAAAGAAGTGTGTATGAGTGTGGGGTGTGTGTATGAGCGTGAAGGTGTGTATGAGTGTGTGTGTGTGTGTGATAGAGTGAGTGTGTGTGTGTGTGAGAGTAGTGTGTTGAGTGTGGCGCTGTGTGTGAGAGAGAGAGAGACTGTGGTGTGTGTGTGTGTGATAGTGAAGTGTTTGTGTAGGATATTGTGTGTGTGTGAGCGTGAGTGAGTGTGTGTGAGTGAGTGAATGAATGTGAGTGAGTGAGAGTGAGTGAGTGAGAGAGAGAGTGAGTGTGTTTGTGTTTGTGTGTATGAAGTGTGTGTGTGAGAGTGAGTGCTGTGTGATTGTGCCGTGTGTGATAGAGAGAGGAGTGCGTGGTGTATGAGGTGTTTGTGTATGAGAGGTGTGTTTGTGTGTGTTTGTGAGAGTGAGTGTGTGTGAGGGTGCGCGTGTGTGAGAGAAATTAATATAGTTTTCACTAAATAAATAAAAAATAAACAAGAGAAGCTTAAAACGTCCAGTTTTTCAAACGTTTTAAAAACCTTTTCTTGGTCACGTGAACGTTAAGGGAACTAAGTATCATTTTTCAAACATCATGGGAACGTTACTTTTGTATGTTCTCTGAACGTTCTGAAACAAGTAGCAACATTTAAAATATAATTAGATGAACGACCAACTGAAATGTTTCAGAAATAAACGTTCCTAGAGTTATGTAAAAATGATGTCTTACTGCTTAGATGTTTAGAGATCATTAAAGACAGGTCATTAAAAAAAACAACAACAACAACAAAAAACATTTTTTAGAAGAAACTTTTTGTTTCATAAGAAAACCTTTCCAGAGCTTTGGGAGTGTTTCCCCTATATACCTGGTTCAAGCACAGAGACGTCTGCATTTACATCTGCAAGAGTGTTTGCTCATCTGCGATACGTCTATAGGATGCTTCCTATCAGATGCCAAATAGACGTTTAGAAGATGTCTTTAAGATGTTTATGATGTAAAACTGACATCTTAAAGACGTCTATCAGATGTTTGTACACAGCAGATGCTTTCCGGATGAAGAGATCTTTAACAGACCTCTTGCAGATGTACCTGTGCTATAACGTGGGTCCTGTTAGCTGGGATACTTTACTGTGACCACTCAGCTCTGACAGACTATTTGACCGACTGTGTGTGTGTGTGTGTGTATGTGAGTGATGTGGTGTGTGTGTTTTGTATGAGAGAGATTGAGAGTGTGTACTGTGTGTGTGTGTGTGTGAGAGTGAGGGTGTGTGTGTGAGAGTGAGTGTGTGTATGTGTTTGTGTATGAGAGTGAGTGTGTGTGTGTGTGTGTATGAGAGTGAGTGGGGTGTGTGTGTGTGTGTGTTGTGTGAGAGAGAGAGTGAGAGTGTGTATGTGTTTGTGTATGAGAGTGAGTGTGTGTGTGTATGAAGAAGTGATGAGTGTTGTGTATGAGAGTGCGTGATTGTGTGTGTATGATCGTGAGTGTTGTGTTAATGAGAGTGCGTGATTGTGTGTGTATGAGCGTCATTAGTTGAGGTGTGTTGAGAGTGAGTGTGGTGTGTGTTCTGTGTTTATGGAGAGTGAGTGGGTGTGTGTATGAGAGTGAGTGCGGTTTGTGTATGAGAGTGCGGTGACGTGTGTTTGTATGAGAGTGCTTGAGTGTGAGTTGTGTGTATGAGAGTGAGTGTTGTGTGGGTGTGTCTGTGTGTATGCGATGAGTGTGTGTTGGGTTTGTTGTATGAGAGTGGCGTGAGTGTTGTGTATGGAGTGCGTGAGTGTGTTGTGTTTATTGAGAGTGAGTGTTTGTATGTGTTTGTGTATAGACGTGAAGTGAGTGTGTGTGTATGCAGAAGTGCGTGATTGTTTGTTTGTATGAGCGTGAGCAGTGTGTATTTTTTTGTGTATGAGAGTGAGTGAGTGTGTGTGTATGAGAGTGAGTGAGTGAGAGTGTGTGTGTGAGAGTGATTGTGTGTGTGTGTGTGTGCGTGAGTGTTTGTGTGTGTGTGTGTATGAGAGTGAGTGTGTGTGTGTGTGTGTTTGTGTGTGTGAGTGAGTGTGTGTGTATGAGAGTGCGTGGTGTGTGTGTGTGTGTGTGTATGAGAGTGAGTGAGTGTGTGTGTGTATGAGAGTCGCGTGAGTGTGGTGTGTGTATTAGCGTGAGTGTGTGTCTGTGTTGTGTGTATGAGAGTGCGTGCGTGTGTGTGTATGCGAGTGCGTGCGGTGTGTGTGTGTGTGTTATGAGAGTGCTTTGTGTGTGTGTGTTGAGAGTGAGTGTTGTGTGTGTGTGTGTAGTGTGACGAGAGGAGATTGAGACGGTGTGTATGTGTTTGTGTCATCGAGTGTAGTGCGTGTGTGTGTATGAGGATGTGGTGAGTGTGTGTGTATGAGAGTGCGTTAGATGTGATTGTGTATGAGAGTGGTGTGTGTGTGTGTCTTTGTGTAGAAGTGGGTGTGTGTGTGTATTAGAGTGAGTGAGTGTGTGTGGTATGAGATGCGTGAGTGTGTGTGTATGATAGTGCGTGAGTGTGTGTGTGTGTGTTTGTGTGTTTTTGTGTTTGTGTTTGTGTGTGTGTGTGAGAGTGAGTGTGCGTGAGAGAGTGTCTGTGTGAGTGTGAGTGCATGCATGCGTGTGTGTATGAGAGAGCGTGTGTGTGTTTGTGTTGTGTATGAGAGTGATGAGTGTGTGTGTATGAGGAGTGCTTGAGTGTGTGTGTTTTTGTGTGTTTGATGAGAGTGAGTGTTTTGTGTGTGTGTATGAGAGTGAGTGTGTGAGTGTGTGTGAAAGAGAGAGAAAGAGAGAGAGATAGTGTGTGTGTGTGAGAGTGAGTGTGTGTGTATATGTGTGTGAGTGAGTGTGTGTGTATGAGAGTGGCGTTAGTTGGGGGGGGGGGGTTTTGGGGGGGGGGGTGGTGTGTGTGTGTGTGTGTGAGAGTGTGTTTGTTTGTTTGTTTGTTTGTGTGTGTGTGAGAGTGAGTGTGTGTATGTGTTTGTGTATGAGAGTGAGTGTGTGTGTGTATTATAGTGATTGATTGTGTGTGTATGAAAAGTGGGATTGTGTGTGTGTGTGGTGTTGTGTATGAGAGTGGAGTTGTGGTGTGTGTGTTTATGAGAGAGAGAGAGAGAGTGAGTGTGTGTGTGTGTGTGTATGAGAGTGAGTGAGTGAGTGTGGGGGTGTGTGTGTGGGTGTTAATGAATGGAGTGGTGTGTGTGTGTGTAATTAAGTGAGTGTGTGTGTGTGTGTGTGTGTGGTGTTGAGTGGTGTGTGTATTAGAGTGAGTGTGTATGTGTGTGTGTATGAGTGAGTGAGTGTGTTTGTGTTTGTGTGTGAGAGAGAGAGAGAGGAGAGAGAGTGAGCATTCCGTTTTTGTGTTGAGAGAGAAGAGAGAGAGCTAGAGAGTTAGCATGCGGTGTGTGTGGTGAGAGAGATAGAGAGATAGAGTGAGCATGGTCTGTTGTGTGTGTGTGTGTGTGTGGTGTGAGAGAGAGAGAGAGAGAGAGAGAGAGCGCGAGCGAGAGAGTGTGTCCTGTGGTGTTTGTGAAGAGAGAGAGAGAAGAGGAGTGAGGTGTCGGTGTCTGTGTGTTTGTGTCTGGTGTGTGTGTGTGTGTTTGAGGGGAGAGAGATTGAGCATGTCTGTGTCTGTGTGTGTGTGTGTGTGTGTGTGAGAGAGTGAGCGTGTCTGTTTGTGTGTGTGTGTGGGTGTGTGAGAGAGAGAGAAAGAGTGTGAGTGTGTGTGTGAGAGAGAGCGAAGGAATGTGTCTGTGTGTGTGATCGAGAAGTGTGAGGTGCGTGGTTGGGGTAAAAGAGAGAGAGGAGTGATTGTCTGTGTGTGTGAGAGAGAGTTTGATTGTGTGTTTGAGAGAGAGAGAGGTTGAACCGTGTGTGTGTGTGTGAGCGAGAGAGTGAGTGTGTGTGTGAGAGAGAGAGAGAGTGAACGTGTCTGTGTGTGTGAGAGAGAGAGAGAGAGAAAGAGAGAGAGAGAGAGAGAGAGAGAGAGTGAGTGTGTGTGTGAGAGAGAGAGAGAGTGAACGTGTGTGTGTGTGAGCTTGAGAGAGAGAGTGAGTGTGTGTGTGAGAGAGAGAGAGAGTGATAGTGTGTGTGTGTGTGTGAGAGAGAGAGAGAGAGAGAGTGTGTGTGCGTGTGCGCCCCTGCTGTCGGATGTGCGTTGCTGTGTGTGTTTTCTCTCTCATGGAGGATTTTCAGGAACTAACAGGAAAGCAGGAGAAACTCTGAAACTTCGAGCGCTGCGGCCCGCGGCTTCTGAGCGGCTTTGGCAGCGGATCCGGACGCGTTTCGGAGGATCTCGGGTTCGGCGATGGCCGGCGCGTGTCCCGCTCCGCCGCTCTGGTATCACCGGGATCTGAGTCGCGCGGCGGCGGAGGAGCTGCTGGCTCGGGCCGGGAGGGACGGGAGCTTCCTGCTGCGGGACAGCGAGAGCGTCAGCGGCGCCTACGCCTTATGCGTGCTGTAAGAACCACGCTTTATTATTACATATATCACTTCATATATCCAGAACACGCGAGATTCAGTGTGTTTGTGAACTTTCTTTATTCTGTCTCACCCTGAGCGACGCGTCTTTATTACAGGAGCGTCGCGTCGAGCGGTTCGTGTAATTCGAGTGTTTTATAAAGTTACATTATGTCTCTATAAGACTTTGAAAGTTGCAGTTTGGAGAGTGTTTAAGTGCTCGATATTATTCCTCACTAAGTCAAGGCCTGTTATTATTTCATAACGCGTGTTAAGTTTAGCTGTAAAGCCATGAGGGGTTATGTACAGTAAAGCTCACTTCAATCTTCTAGTTTAAAATCAAACACTTGGAGAGAGAGGGCCCCGCAGAGATCACGTGACCAGTGTGACCTCCAGCTCATCATGCATATCAATAACCACATGCTCGGAAAACACGATGCTGAGAAGTGAATACACTTTCCATTGTGGATATAGATTGTAGTTATGATCCGTTCTAATCATTGCATCGCCTGAAATATGGAGAGAAACTTGTTTGCAAGCCACTGCCACATTTGATGTCAGAATGAGTCACTCTCTTGAGCTGCTGCTTCTCGATGCATCGGTCAAACCAGCCTCCAAATGATTCATTTCGACCATGCAAACATTTTCAATTCATATAAATAAATAAAAAACCGTATAAAATAGTCAGGCATTGTGTTATGAATTCAGAGAAGTTGCTGAGTCAAGAAGTTCTGAGAAAGTTTCCTGCTAGCTGAAGATGTTCTCAGAACGTTCTCTCAAAGTTACAAACAAACATTAACAGAACGTTCGTGAAGTTGTTTTTTTTTAAATGTTTTGAATGTTCAGAGATCATTCAGAAATGATGTTTTCATAACATTAGGAAAGCGTTCTTGAAACAGGAATACCGTGGTATATTACTCTCTGAATCTATTGCTGAATCATGGTATCTCCATAGTACTGTACTGTAAGAGTTTACACACACACACACACATGCACACTCTCACTCACTCTGTCACACACACACACACACACACACACACACACACACACACAGGTTTGTTTTTGTGAAAAGTGGGGACTCTCCATAGGCGTAATGGTTTTTATACTGTACAGACCGTATATTCTATTGTCCTACACCAACCCTACCCCTAAACCTACCCCTCACAGGAGACTTTCTGCATTTTTACTTTCTCCAAAAAACTAATTCTGTATGATTTATAAGCTTGTTTCCTCATGGGGACCTCAAAAATGAGTGTGAGAGTGTGTGTGCGTCTGTGTGTGTGTGTGTGTGTGTTCTTGTTTATGCTACATTGTGGGGACCTAATGTCCCCACAAGGATAGTAAAACCAGTCAATTTTGACCTTGTGGGGACATTTTTAGGTCCCCATAACGTGATAATACCAAGGTACACACACCTCTCACCACACACATCTCACACTCACGCAACACACACACACAGCACACTCTCACACGCAAACACACAGACACCACACACACACACGACACACACACACTCACTCTCACACTCACACACTCACACACACACACACACACTCACTCTCACACTCACACACACACACACACACACACACACTCACACACACAGACATCTTCACAGCACGCACGCACACACTCACACACTCCTCTCACACTCACCCCACAGACACACCCCACACTCACACACACACACACAGACACACACACACACTCACACACACACACACAGATTCACGCACACACACACACACACACAGATACACACACACATCAGCATAACGTGGATGCGTTTCAAGAGAAATGAGTGTTTCCTCTCTCTTCATGTCAGATGTTTCAGCTCAGAGATGGATGTGCGTGTGTGTTTTGTGGTCGTGTGTGTTTCTCCATCAGAACACACCACACACACAACATGCGCAGACTTTAATGTTCTTTACAGGCTTTTAGAAGCATGCTAGTGTCAGAGCTCCTCCTCTCATCAGGGTTTGGCTGTGAGTTCTGTGTGATTCTGTGCAGATGAATGAAGCTCTCTGTTTGATTTCTTCAGGTCAGTGATTTGGTTTCTAGAACTGGAGAATTAAAAGTTGAATTTCACATTTTAGGCCTCAAACTCGAATCTCAAGCCTCTTCAGCTCATATTCCATCCCAAAATCAACAGAAAGAGATGATTGACTCAGATTTTCAGAAAGCCTGTGTGTATTGTTGTGTGTGTTTATGAGATTCTGCAGTGGCATCCCAGCGAACAGGGAAGGTTCTCTCAAAGTTACGAGCAAATATTCTTCCAATAATTCATCCAGTCTTTAAAATGTTCTCAAAGTGGTAGCACAGAAATGTTACTTACACAGCATTCATGGAACATTTTATTTCTGAAACATTTTAGTCTAACTTTTATCTGAAGTTTTTTTAAATGTTGCTACTTGTTTCAGAACGTTCAGAAAACATTCAAAAGTAACATTTCCGTAGTGTTTGCAAAATGGAACGTTGTCTTAATGTTCGCGCAACCAAAATAAAATGAATTGCAAACTGGACGTTCAGAGAGCATTCAGAAGTAACGTTTTTATAACTTAATGGGAACGTTAGCAAATCTTAGAACGTATTTCATTAGCTACGATCAGGCCGTGAAACCCAGTTTGTTTCTGACTGGAGCTTTCATGAGTGTTGTGTTGATCTGAGCTCCTCATGATCTCTGGACGTGAGTGTGTGTGTCTCTCCGTGTGTGTGTGTGTGTCTCTTTGTGTGTGTCTGTGTGTGTGTGTGTGTGTGTGTCTCTCTTGTGTGTGTGTGTGTGTGTGTCTGTGTGTCTGTCTGTGTGTGTGTGTGTGTGTGTGTGTGTGTGTGTGTGTGTGTGTTTGTGTGTGTGTGTGTGTGTGTGTGTGTGTGGTGAGAGAGTGGTGTCTGTGTGTGGTGTGGTGTGTGTGTTTTGGTGTGTTGTGGTGTGTTGGGTGTGTCTGTTTGTGTGTGTTGGTGAGAGTGGTGTGTGTGTGTGTCCAGTGTGGTCCTGTCTTTGTGTGTCTGTGTGTGTGTCTGTGTGAGAGAGAGTGTGAGTGTGTGTGTGAGAGAGTGTGTGGTGTGTGTGTGTGTGTGTGGAGAGAGAGAGAGAGAGTGTGTGTCTTTGTGTGTTGTCCTCTCTGGTTTTTGTGTGTTGTGTGTGTGTGTGCTGTGTGTGTGTGTGTGTGAGAGAGTGTGTGGTTTGTCTGTGCGTGTGCGTGCGTGGTGTGTCTTGTGTGTCCTGTGTGTGTGTGTTGTTGTGTGTCTGTGTGTGTGTGTGTGTGTGTGTGTGTGTGTGTGTGTGTGTGAGAGAGTGTGTGTGTGTGTGTGTGTGTGTGTCTTGTGTCTGTGTGTCTGTGTCTGTGTGTGTGTGTGTCTGTTTGCCTGTGTGTCGCTGTGTGTGTGTCTGTGTTTCCCGCTTGAGTGTGTGTGTGTGTGTCTCTCTGTGTGAGTGTGTGTGTGTGTGTGTGTCTGTCGCTGTGTCTGTGTGTCTGTGTGTGTGTGTTGACCGTGCTCGTCTGAAGAGCGTTTAGTCTGGGCTGTTTTTACAGCCTAACCCTCCGTCACAACACGCTCACATTTCTGAGTGGCAGTGCTGTTGGCATGAAACGTTCCGTACAGACGCGGGGAGATCCTACGACACGCGTGTTTGCATGCTGGGATACCTCGAGCCACAACACGCTTGTGTGTGTGTGTGTGTGTGTGTGTGTGTGTGTGTGGACTGGCCAAAACGACGAAACTATTTTTAAGCAGTTGGTGCCAGCTGTGAAAAACAGAGCGTGTGTGTGTCTGAGCCTCTTTGTTTTTGCCAAACACGTGTTTCTCTGAGTTTTACATGTCCTGAAGGAAATGTGAGCAGTGTTTGACCATGCAAAGTATGCTGGGGGAATGGTGCATCTGATGACTCAAAACAACGTCGCAGCTCTCCTGATCTGAGGAATCACTGATGTCTGGAGCACAAACGCTGCACTTACACGCTCAACTTTAATATTTCCTGCTTGTTTAATGTTTGATCACATCACTATCATTGAGTTAAACAGCGCTATCACAGGAACGTGCGAACTGTCCTTATAATTCACAAGTGTTTTCACAGGAAATAAGGGCGTTATTTGATACTTTTAATCTCTTGTTTTTGAATTATTTTGTGTTTGTTTGTGTTAAAACTCAGTTTCTCAGATTTAATCTGCTTGCAAACATTTAAACAAAGATGTTTAGAGATTGAGCCTGATCCAGTGTTATTTACTATAATAGTTTTCATTAATATTTTGAATTCGTTTTTTTTGCATTTTCCATTTCAATTTGTGTTTTTATTAGTTTTTCTCTCTGCAACGTCCTAACAAATTTAAAAATTAAAGCAAGTTTATTTTCTTTCAAGTGTTATTTTCATTCAACAAAACTGTTGTTTTTATGGTTTTTGTTATTTATGTTGGGTTGTGCACAAACAGCTCACAGTTGCATATTCTTCTGAAAGCTGAAAATCTCGTTAAACTCTTGTCTCTGTGTCAGCAGTAAACGGTTTCTCACTGCATTGTTTGCTGAATTGTTTAGTGTTTCTGGTAAAACACACGGGTGTAAAAATAGCAGGAGGATCTGAGTGTGTCACGCATGAATCCGGTGAAGTTTCCATGAATTCCACACGAGTCTTCAGCGTCTTGAGTTTTGGCATCGAGTGCCGTTTTCCATCTTTTGGGTTTGTGAGTCGTAAAATCTCTTCTTCAGGCATCTAAGGGACATTAGAGGACACGTTTAACAGATGCAGCCGAGAGTACAGCCGTTAGATTCTGTGTGCAAGAAAGTCAATCGCATGAAAACTCATAATAAACCCTAAAGTCAAACGAAAAAAATAACAATGAAGCCCAATTATCTTCATGACATTAAACAAATCTTCTTCTAAATCTCATTACTGTAGAGTGAAAAAAAAACTGTTGACACATTATTTTAATTGTAAGTTATGCATATATCATGGAAGAATTTGTTGCACTGCCTTTACCGTATGATAATCTAAATAAAAATTGAATTACGATAATATGAATCCTTAAGAATGAGAATGACAAAAACTCAAAAGTGAGACTGAGAAGTTTGAGAATTTGGAGGATAAATATTCTTAATTTTCATAAAAATAATCTAATAAATATAATTTCTTATTTTTCCTTTTGATTTTGTATTGTATGCGTGTTGATTCACCCAGTTTTTACCTGTGAATGGAAGGTTTTCTTGCATCTTTGTTTACATCAGTATTATTCCGCATTGAATCCAGTGTTTCTACACAGCTGTGTGTGTGTGAGTGAGAGAGAGTGAATGAGTGTGAGAGAGTGAGTGTGATGTTGGGGTGTGTGCGTGTGTGAGGTGTGTGAGTGATTGAGTGAGTGAAGAGTGATTGTGTGTGTGTGGTGTGTGGTGGTGCGTGTGAGTGTGGGTTGTTGTTGTGAGATGAGTGTGTGTGTTTGTGTTTGTGAGCGAGAGTGATTGATTGTGTGTGTTTGAGACTTGTGATTGTGTGCTTTGTGGTGGGTGTGTGTGTGTGTTGCGTTGTGTGTGTTTGAGATGTGTGAGTGTGCTTGTTTGATGTTGGGTGGTGCGAGCGCTCGAGAGTGAGTGTGTTGTGTGACTTGCGTGTGTGTTTTGAGACTGGGCGTGTGTGAAGTTTGTTATTGTGCTTGTGAGTGTGTGTGTTTGCTATTGTGACTGTGTGTGTGTGTGTGAGAGCGTGAGGGTGTTTTTGTTTGGTTGTGTAGTTTGTGTAGTGTGTGTGTGGTGGTGGTGCGTGGTGTGTGTTGCGTGTGCGTTGCGTGTTGTGTTTGTGTTGAGCCCGTGTGCCGTGTGCGTGTGGTGTTGACGGTTGTGTTTGTGTGTGTGTGCGTGTGCGTGTCGCGGTGGTGTGCTGTTAGTAGTGCGATGTGCGTGCGTTTGTGTGGTGTTGCTTGTGCGTGTGTGCTGTGTGCTGTGCTTTTGAGTGTGTGTTTTTGCTGGGTGCTTGTGTGTGGTGCGTGCGTGCGTTGCGTGAGTTGTGTGTGTGTGCATTGTGGTGTTTTTGTGGCTTGCGTGTGTGTGTTTGTTTGTGTGTGCGTTTGTGTGATGTGTGTTGTTTGCGCCTGTCTGTCTGTCTGTTGTCTGTCTGTCTGTCTGTCTGTCTTTCTGTCTTTGGTGTGGTGTTTGGCGTGTGCGTGCTGGCGTGTGTGAGTGCGTTTAGCTGTTTGCTTGATTGTGAGTGCGTGAGTGGTGTGTGTGAGTGCGTCGTCGTCTTCTGTTGTGAGTGTGATTGTGTGTTTTGGAGTGGTGAGTGTGAGTGATGTTGTGAGTGATGGGCGATTGTGTTGTTGTGTGTGAGTGGGTTGTGAGAGTGTGCCTGTGTCTGTGTCGTGTCTGTGTTGTGTCGTGATTGTCTGGAGTGTTTGCGTGTTTGTGCGTGGGCGTGTGTGTGCGTGTGTGTCCGTGTGTGTGTCTGTGTGGAGTGTGTGTGTGTGTGCGTAGTGTGGTCGTGAGATGTGAGAGGGATTGTGTTGCGTGGGTGTGGTGGTGTGAGGTTGTGTGAGAGTGTGCCTGGGTGTGTGTGTGTGGTGTGTGTGTCGTGTGGTGTGTGCGTGTGTGTCTGTGTGAGTGTGAGTGTACGTGTGAGTGTGAGTGTGTGTGTGTGAGAGTGTGTGTGTGTTTGAGAGTGTGTGTGTGTGAGAGTGTGCCTGTGTGTGTCTGTGTGAGTGTGAGTGTGAGTGTGAGTGTGCGTGTGATTGTGATTTGATATTGAGTGTGTTGTTGTGTGATGGCTTGATGAGTGTGTGGATGGTGTGTGTGCGTGCGTGTGAGTGCCGTGATAGTGTGTGTTGATGTGTGTGCTAGAGAGGAGTTGGGGTGTTGTGGTGTGTGTGTGGGTGTGTTTGATCGCGTGTTGTAGTTTTTGTGTCTGTATATGTGTGAGTGAGGCGTGGAAGAGTGTGTGTGGTGTGTGTGGGTGGTGAGTGAAGTGAGATGTGCTGTGTGTGGACTTGTGTGGATGTGTTTGAGGAGAGTGTTTGCGTGTGTTGGTGATTGATAGTGGCGAGTGGTGCCTGTGTGTGTGTGATGTGTGTATGTTTTGTGCGAGAGAGTGTGGCGTGGTGTGTTGTGTGAGTGCGAGTTAGAGTGTGCCTTGTGAGTGTGTGTAGTGTGTGAGCGAGCGTGTTGTTGTGTTTGTGTGTTTGTGTGATTGCCGTGTGTGTGTGGGGGTGTGTGTGAGTGTGTCTGTGTGAGTGTGAGTGTGTGTGTGTGAGTGTGTGTGTGTGTGAGTGTTTGTGTTTGTGTGTGAGTGTGAGTGTGAGTGTGTTGTGTGTCGTGTGTTGTGTGTGTGTGTGTGTTGTGGTGTGAGCTGTGTGTTGTGCGCGTGTTGTGTGCCCCGTGTTGTGTGTGCGAGTGTTCTTGCGTTGTTGTTGGCGTGTGTGGTGGGCGTTTGTGTGCGTGTTGTGGCGTGTGTGTTGCGTGTGTGTGTCTTTGCGTGTTTGTGTAGTGTGTGTGCGTTGCGTTTGTGAGTGCGCTTGAGTGTGTGTGTTTGATACTTGCGTGTGTGTTGTGTGTGCGCGTGTGTGTGTGTGCCGTGTTGTGTGGGTGCCCGGTGTGTGTGTGTGCGCGTTGTGTTGGGTGTGAGAGAGTGTGTGCGTGCGTGTGTGTGTAGGTGTGCGATGCTGGTTGCTGATGCGGTAGATGTCCCCCCCCCCCTGTGTGTATGCGTGTGTGTGTGTGTTGTTGTGTGTGTGGGTGTGTGTGTGTTTGTGTGTGTGTTTTTGTTTGTGTGTGTTTGTGTGTGTGTGTCTGGTGTGTGTGTGTGTGTGCGTGTTTGTCCTGTGGCGTGTGGTGTCGTGCGTGCGCGTGTTTCTGTTGCGAGTGCGCGATGTGTATGTCGTTTGCGCGTGCTTCGTGTTCGTTTTTGAGTGCGTGTGTGTGTCGATGAGCGGGGTGTGTGCTGCTGTGTGCTTTGTTTGCGCGTGTGTTGTGGCGTGTGTGTGTGATGAGCAGTGTGTGTGTGCTCTGTGTGCGTGTGAGTGTGATGTGCGTGGAGTGCATGAGTGAGGAGTTTGTGTTGTGTGTAGCGTGCTTTGCGTGCGTGTGTTTGCGTGTTGTCTAGTGTGTGTAGTGTTCTTTTTGTGCGCGCGGTGTGTGTAGTGTGAATGTGTGCGTGCCCGTGCGCTGTGCCTGGTGCTTGTGTCTGTGTGTGCTCGCGAGCTGTCGTGTTTGTGTGTTGTGTGCGTGCGTGGGTTGTGTGTGTGTGTGTTTGCTGTGGTCATGGAGTGTTGTGTGCAGTGAGTGCGTGTGTGAGTGCGAGTGCGTGTGTGTGTTTGCGATTGTCGCTTGTGTGTGTGTTTGTTTTGTTTGTGTGTGTGTGTGTGTGTGCCTGTGTGAGTGCATGTGTGTGTGCGATGTTGTGTGTTTGTGTGTTTGCGCGTGTGTTCGTGTGTGCGGTGTGTCTGGCTGTGCGTGTGTGTGCGTGTAGAGGCTGGTGGTTGCGTTGCTATGTGTGTTGTGTGTGTGTGTTGTGTTGTGTCCTGTGGCTCTGTGCGGTGTAGTCTGTGTGAGTGTGCGTGTGATTGCGTGCGAGTGTGT
>JADLZN010003186.1:282696-322696 GCA_018155175.1 Sinocyclocheilus anophthalmus
TAAAATAAATATTAATTATTATATAGCACACTTTTTTCCCCTGTGAACTTATTACACTAGTAATATTTGTTTTTTTATAAATTGATATCTTTGTAGTTCTTTATTATTAGTAGTATATTATTAATAGTGTATTATGATATATAATTGCAGACTTGTTGGGCATGGTGACAGCCCTTCAAACAAATCACCACAGCAGGGCCCTTTATTTTTAAAAATCACATTTTACATAAGTTTTATAATCATAATTTTTTTTCCACCACAAATTGTGGGTGTCCAATAGTACTTTATGTCATTTAATTTGGTGGTTAATTTAGCTATTTTATAAATCTAATCTGTTAGTTTATAATAGTTAATATTATTAATAATAATAATAATAATAAGTATTATTATTATTACTTTTAGAATCAAAAATATTATTATTATAATTACTTTTGGTACAATTGTTATGAATTCTTATTATGATTTTTTAGTAATCATTATTATGGCATTTAAATCCTTTAAATTTTAACAGTAGTCAAAACAGAACAGCGAATGCCAAATATAATAAAGTATAAATTAGTAAAATAATATTAATTAGTAATTATTGTTATATAGTATTGTCATATTTAAATGGTTTCCATAAAAACCAGTGTGAATGTGGCCTGAGAAAACTTCTCTCTCTAGGACAACTTTAGTTTTTAAAACTCTGTTAATAATAATAATAATAATAAAATCTAAAACTAGAGTCTAGGGTGAGCTTCTCCCTCTATCCTCAAGCTGAAATCGACTGTTAAAGCACATTTTAAAGCTCCTCGAGGGATTGCAGCAGCTTTTCCAGCCCTGATGAATGTGTTTGAATCCTGAAGATCGGGCCCTGACTATTAGAGGCACACAGCTTCTGTATCCCTTGGAATCACGCAGTGTGACGTCACCCAATCACCTTTGTGTTTTTATTGCTCACAGCAACACTTTCAGTGCTACAGTCCTCACATGTTACCTTTCTGTTATGATGTGTTGGTGTTGGACTTCAGGCCGGTTTTTGGCACTGGTGTTGTGTGTTTTCTGTGTCTAACTAACAGCAGACGTTTCCCTTCTCATCATGTTTCATCCAGGGCAGCCCTGTTTTGTAAGTGTTATCTGACCGTGTGTTGTGCTGTGTAGTGTGTGTGTGTGTGTTGTGTGTGTGTGTGTGTGTGTGTGTGTTGGTGTGTGTGTGTTTCAGACGTCTCAGGGCGTTCAGCCCAAACGCTTTAAAACTCTTCCTGAGTTGATTCAGTTGTATCTGCAGCCCAGTCAAGGCCTGGTGACCACACTGCTGTTTCCAGTGAGAGAGAGGAAACCACAAGAGAAGAGATTACTCTGTTACACACACACACACACACGCACACCACACACACACACACACACACGCACACACACACACAAAAACACACACACACATACACACACACAACACACACACAAACACACACTCACTCACATTATGATTCATATACAGCACATGCTCGCTGACTCTGTGTGTGGTGTGTGTGTTGTGTATGTATGTTTGATGTGTTGTTAGTGTGTGGTGTGTTGTGTGTGTGTGTTGTTTGTGGTTGTGTGTGTGTGGGTGTGTAGATTTTGAGATTAGGAAGCCGCCCCTCCTCCACCACCGCCTCCACCAGCAGCCCCGCAGGCTCCGCCCTCATCAGTCCAGACACGCCCCCTGATAAGTAAGCCCCGCCTCTGCATTACTACATTAGCTGACTGAGAGAGCTGACAAGCACACATGAAATATAACAGAATGTAGTTTTTATTCATTGCTGTATTTTCTGAAATATTATAAGCCGCACCGGGTGACAATTTTGATTGTTGAGAGAAAAAAAACAGATGTTTCATCATGTTATTATTATATTCAGAAATAATATAAAATCTACTGGTAAATAAAAAAGCTATATACAAACATAAACGTGTTTTAGTTCCTGTCACTCAACAAAAAATCCTTTAAATTTAACAGTATTCAAAACAGAACAGGAATGAAAAATATATAAAAACCAACCTAAATTATCGGGCATCAGTTTATTATAGTAAAAAAACAGTTTCCATTAATGGAAAGTACAAAACATTAAAAAATTAAATATATATATAACTAAATATATAACAAAAAAAAATGTTTTAGCTAGTGGTCATTTTAATTTATTAATAAAATAACTAAAACTAATCTGAAATAAAAATGAATGAAAAACTACATAGCAAAATTACTAAAACTTTAACTGCTATTAAAATGAAAACCAAAAATATATTTCAAAATGCTAATAAAACTATAGTAGTATATCAGTGATACTAAATTCATTCATCATAAACATCATTTATTATAATCCTTCCTCTCTCATTCGACATGAGTGCAAATGAATGCGTTTGTATGTTTTTTGACATGAGTTTCATTATTTAAGTCACTTGAACTGAAAATAAAGTGTAGCTTGAATGCGATGCGAGTCACTTTATATAAAAGCATCTGTCGAATGCATGAATAATGAATGATTCCATTGCTGTTATGAATGAGCGTGTGTGTTAATGTCTCTGCAGCGTGACGGCGTCGAACGGCCTGAGCACCATCTCTCACGAGTATCTGAAGAGCAGCTACGCTCTGGATCTGGAGGCTGTCAAGCAGGGAGCAAACAGCCTTCCTCACCTCAACAAGACGCTGGTGGCGTCCTGCAAACGCCTGCATGGGTACACACCGCAGCTGCCGCTTGAACACGTGATGCAGGACGACTCACTGATGCGTGATGGAGTCATTAGAATGCAGTCATATGAGCCTAAACTTAAAGTTATATTTATATCACAAGCAATATCACACCAGCAAGGGTTCTGATTCTCCCCAATATCTTCTGCACCACTGCAATAATGCCATATTGATTTATACAACAAAAAGTTAATACGGTTACGTTTTAGACACAATATTGTCTGTTTTGGCCAGGTTCGCCAAACTTCAAAAATACGGGACAGTCAAAGCCACAGCAGAACTGATGAGCGTCTGTGATCAAACACACGCCGGATTCCATTACTTGGAAATAAATCTAGGCTTTGGACGAATCGAGTGCGTCAATGATTCAATGATCCTTAATAGAGGACTGCCGTACATTTGCGGAATGAATCAGCCGTTTGAATGAATCGAGTGAGCCAATGATTCAGTGATACATTCATAAAGACAGTCACTTGCTTCGTTTCTGAATGAATCAGTCGTTTGAATGAATCGAGTGAGTCAATGATTCAGTGACACATTCATAAAGACAGTCACTTGCTTCGTTCTGAATGAATCAGCCGTTTGAATGAATCGAATGAGCCAATGATTCAGTGACTCATTCATAAAGACAAGTCACTTGCTTCGTTTCTGAATGAATCAGTCGTTTGAATCGGAGTGATCCAATGATTCAGGACTCATTCATTAAAGACAGTCACCTTGCTTGCTCTGAATGGACCAGTTTTTGAAAATGAATCCGAGTAAGCCAATGATTCAGTGATCCTTCTAAAGGACCGTCACTTGTTTTTGTTACTGAATGATTCAGCGTTTTTGAATTAATCATTTGAGTCAATGATTCAGTGACTCGTTCATAAAGACAGTCACTTGCTTCGCTTCTGAATGAATCAGCCGTTTGAATGAATCGAGTAAGCCAATGATTCAGTGACACATTCATAAAGACAGTCACTTGCTTCGTTTCTGAATGAATCAGCCGTTTGAATGAATCGAGTAAGCCGGGTGATTCAGTGACACATTCATAAAGACAGTCACTTGCTTCTTTCTGAATGAAATCAGTCGGGTTTGAATGAATCGAGTGAGTCAATGATTCAGTGACACATTCATAAAGACAGTGACTTGCTTAATTTCTGAATGAATCTGTTCTTTGGCCTGAATCGAGTGAAAGGCCAATGACTTCACACGGCCGACACACCCATCATACCCACACAAGACCAGCCGCAACAATCGCACCACTCTCATTCTGAAATGGAATTCAGCAGTTTGACTGGAATGAGGTACCCGCGGTGTGGATTCAGTTGACCCCATCATAAAAGACAGTGACTTGATTTATTTTGAAGAATCAGCCGTTTTTGAAGGAAAAGCGAGGAAACAGGACTTCCCACCTGGGTGATTCGTGATCATTCTAAAGACAAGTCACTTGTTCAGTTTCTGATGAATCAAGTGTTGAGAAATCCAGTAGCCAGTGATTCAGATTACCATTAATAAAGACAGTCATGCTTCGTTTATGCATTAAATCTGGCCGTTTGAGGAATCCAGTGGGCAATGATTCAGTGAAACATCTAAAGACAGTGCCTTGATTTTGAATGAATCGAGTGAGTCAGTGATTCAGTGAGCCATTCATAAAGGCTGTCACTTGCTTCGTTTCTGAATGAATCTGTCGTTTGGATGAATCGAGTGAGCCAGTGATTCAGATACGCATTCATAAAGACAGTCACTTGCTTCGTTTCTGAATGAATCAGTCGTTTGAATGAATCGAGTGAGTCAATGAATCAGTGACTCATTCATAATAACAGTCACTTGCTTAGTTTCTGAATGAATCAGCAGTTTGAACAAATCGAGTGAGTCAATGAATCAGTGAGCAGTGATTCAGGGACTAAGTAAGGAAAATCACTGCTAATTTTAAGTTTAAGGCCATTTGACTGAAGAGAGTGATAGCCAGTGCTTCAGAGACGCCTCATAAGGAAACCAGTTCACTTGCTTCGTTTCTGAATGAATCTGTCGTTTGGATGAATCGAGTGAGCCAATGATTCAGTAACTCATTCATAAAGACGCACTTGGCCTTGGTTTCTGAATGAATCAGTTGTTTCAATGAATTAGTTAATTGAATGTTTCAGTGACGCCAACCATGAAGACGGTGGGAATTTTGGTTTATATTAGAGTGATATTCATTGTTGTAAATGTCATATTGCAGTATACATTTTTAACAACAATTTACCAATCACAGTACTCATTTACTTATATTGTATAATCAAAATATTTCAGCTTACTGAAAGTACTTTTCGTGTGTTCAGTGCTTTTCCCATGGAACCACATACTGTCTTTGATGATTCTTTTGAGGGGTAATATCTCAGCCCAAATTGATGCGTGTTACATTTGCAATTAATTAGTTGAATTAATAGGCACATCATGTAATTAATTAGATAAATTTGAATGTCTTGACAGCCCTAGCACACACACACATGCACACAAACGCGTTCATTCATATGTACAAACAGTATTCTCAGTGTGTGTGTGTGTGTGTGTGTGTGTGTGTGTGTAGGGCGGTGGATAAGGTATGTGCGGCTGGAGATCCGTCGGAAGGGTCTTGATCAGCAGGAGGCTTCCCATGTGTCCAGAATGATCCAGCAGGTGTGACATCACTTCCTGAGGGTTTGATGTGTGACTAGTAGATCTGATTCATTCATTCAGACGGTTTATAGTATTGCATTATGGATGTGTGTTTGTGTTTCTGGTGTTTGTTGATTCTGTTTTGTGTGATTAGTAAGTAACTCTGTGCTTGTGTAATAAATGTGAGTCACTTTAGATAAAAGCGTCTGCTAATCTGCTAAATGTCTCTGAGTTGCGTAATCTCTGTCTGTAGACCATGTCTCAGGGTGGAGATCAAGAGCTGGAGCATCTGGTCACTAAACTGGCCATCCTCAAAGATATGCGTTCATAAGAGAAAAGAAGGTAAACAAACACACACACACTCTCACTCACACACACAAACAGGCCACTACATGCGCACAAAAACACACACACCAACACCCACACATAAACACACCCACCACACACTCACCACCTCTCTATCACACACACACAACAACACACCACACTCACTAAACCCCACAACAGACACTTAACATGCGCACAAAAACACACTCACACACACACACACACACACACACACTCTCTCTCTCTCTCTCACAACCACACAAAACAGACACTCGCACACGGCCTGCAATCACCGCAACGCACTTCTCTCACACACCCACACACCAACAACAAACTCTACACACACAAAACAGACACTCCACATGCGCCCAAAAAAAACAACATCACACACAACACACCCACGCACTATCTAATCACAAACACACACACACACTCATCACACACAAAAACAAGGGACACTCACATCGGCAAAAAAAAACACATCACACACAACACACACACACACACACAACACACATCTCTCTCCTCTCCACACCCACCACCCCACACAACGGCAATACACAAAAGCACATGCACTCACGCACACGCACTCTCTCTCACACACACACGCACTCTCTCTCACACACACACAAACAAACACACACAAAAACACACACACAAACAGGCCACTTCACCTGGCAACCAAAAAACACACGCACACAACCCACACACACCAACACACACCTCCTCTCTCTCTCTCCTCCACCCACCACACCGCACACACACACAACAAGGGACACTAAAACACAGCAGAGCCAAAACGGAACTGCGCAACACGGCACTCTCTCTCACACCAAACACACACACTCCTCACACACACACCACACAGAACACTCACATGCGCCACACAAAACACCACTTCCACAACACACACCACACACAACTCTCTATCTCACACCCACACAACAGACAAACAAACGACGCGCACACACGCCACCAATGCATCAGCACACGCCACTCTCTTTCACACACACACACCCACACACTCACTCACAAACACACACAAACACACACAGGGACTCACATGCGCACACAAACACACTCCACACACACACCCATACCCAAAGCCACGCTCTCTCTCCCCCCACACACACACAACACACAATTCACACACGAGAAGCACACCGAACATGCACTCCGCAAAACGCACTTCCTCTCTCACACACACTCACCCCAACACACACAAACAGACCACTCACCACACGCGCGCACAACCGCAAAGCACTCACCGCACACGCCCACTTCTCCACCAGCAATGTCTCTCCCACACACACTCTCACTCACACACACACAACAGACACTCACATGCGCTCACACACACACACACACGCCACTCTCCTCTCCTCTCTCTTCCACCACCCAACCACACATCCGGACATCAATGCACACCAACACACCACACACCACACACACAACCACACTCGCGCTCTCTCTCCACCACACCCATAACAGACCTCACCTGACACCACACCAACACCACACACACCACGCACTCGCTCTCGCACACACACACACACACACTCCCACGCCGCGCGCACACTGCACGCAGCACACGCACTCTCTTCACATACACACACCAAACCACCACACCACACACACACACCACAACCCACACAGACACAGCTAAAATACTCAGGACGTATCACTAGTTCCACTTCACAATGCCATTTTGAGCAAAATCACTAGCTGCTCATAAGTTGTCTGTATTCAAAAGTATGTACGAGTTTGAGGAAAACTCACATCTTAGACTGGTCCTTTGTAATATTCATTTTATTATATGTAAATGGTTAGTTAGTATTATAATTTCTTGAATTTGATTATTGTTATTACTTATGTATTCAATTATTATTATTTCTAATAAATTATAATATTACAGTCTTACAAACTTATGATAAAAAAATAACTATCACTAGTGCTGTCAAATGATTAATCGCATCAAAATAAAGGTTTTTGTTTACATAATAAATATACACAATATACACTATTTAATAATATTGTATTTTGGTATAAAAAATCACAAACATGCATTTATATATTTTTTAAAACATATGTACATGGTGTGTCTATATTATAATCAATATGATTCAAATACAATGTAAGATGTATAACAACACATTTCTTAAAATATAAAATGCATGGGTGTGTTTATTATACACATAATAAAATAAACACCGACCACCATTCTATAGTAACACAAAAATTTATTTAGATGCGATTAATACTTGACAGCATAATATTACTCTAATTACTAAATTTTGGCTTGACAAAGCTTTTGTTCCTTTCATTGTACAGCTTGCTTGGAAACGTTTCTGAAAATGGGGGGATGAGAAGGCAAATAATGACTAAAAATGTATTATTTATTTATGTGTTACTATTATTTGTTAATTCATTCATGCTTTCATTTGTGCATTCGTTCATTAATTCGTTTGTGCATTCATTCATTCATTCATTCATTGTACATTATTCATTAATTTGTGCGTTATTCATTCATGCATTGTGTTCTCAATTCATGGCATTTGTACATTAAGTAATTTCATTGTGCATTCATTCTTCAGTTCCAACTTGGTACATTTAATTCATTCTTTGTGCTTTAGTTACATCATTGCACTTTGTAATTCATTCATTCGTTCATTCATTCATTCATTTTTATAAATACACTTCCTCTTCTTTGCACTAATTGTGCATTTAATAGTACTTTAATATTCTGTTCACAAATGATGACGATGAAAACACACTGTTTCAGGCTCTGAAGGCTCTGCAGGACATGAGCTCATCTACTCCGAACATCTCACCGCTGCTGTCCATCAGACACAAAGCTATTCCTGTGCAGACCTTCGAGGTACAAACACACACTCTCTCACACACACACACACACACACACACACAAACACACACATTCCGAGCAATAATAAGTGCAGTCAGGTGAGTGTGTGTGTGTGTGTCTCAGGTGAAACTGGACGTGTATCTGGCCGACCTGACGACAGATTGGGGACGGAGCCAGAAATACTCATGAGTTGTGGGTGGAGGGAGGGAAAAGGGTGGATGATTGAAGGAAGTGAAGGAAGCACAGGAGAATGGGGAAACACGTTCCCCACACGACAAGAGTGAGTGTGATGATGATGATGATGATGATGAACATTTGAGCTGTGCTGTCAAATGTTTGTACAGGATGAAATCATGTTTAGCGAATGTTTGTGTTTGTAGTTCGGCAGCTGATAAAGTCTCAGCGTGTTCAGAATAAACTCGGAATCGTCTTTGAGAAGGAAAAAGACAAAAGCCAGAGGAAAGATTTCATCTTTGCCAGTGCAAAAGTAAGTCACTCAGATTAACACGGGCATTTCTGAATTCAGATTTTACAGGTACTCAATACAGTGTGTGATTAATCTGTATGCACACACACCACTGATTAATCACTTGTCTCTCGTTCTGTAGAAAAGGGAAGCGTTCTGCCAACTGCTGCAACTCATGAAGAACAAACATTCCAATCAGGACGGAGGACCGAAATGATCCTCCTCTTCAGCGGAAATGGAACATGGGTGAGAAAAACCACCACACAAACTCACAGCGCCCCACACAACACTCACTCACTCACACACTAACTCACTCATTCACTCACTCACTCACTCACTCACTCAACACCACACACACCCACACACACACCACACACACACACACACTCACTCACTCACACAGACACACACACACACGCTCTCACACACACACACACAAACACAAAAAAACACTCAACACGACACAAACCACACAACACCTCATCACTCACACCAGGACCAACTCACAACCTCACTCACTCACTCACACACAGACACTCACTCACTCACACTCACACACACCCCCACACACACACAAACACACACACACACTCACACTCACTCACTCACTCACATACTCTCTCTCACTCACTCACACACACACTCACATTCTCACACACACACTCACACACACACACGCTCACTCACACACACACACAACACACACACAAACCACACCCAAAAACGCCACACACAAACAAACACCAACACCCGCTCACTCATCACTCACTCACTAACCACCACTCCACCCCACCACACCAAACACACTCCATGACACACGCACACTCACTCACACACTCCTACCACACACACCACACACCACACACACACCACGCTGCACTCACTCCTGTATACACAACCGCACTCAACACACAACAACACACCAATCTCTCAACACAACACACACACACACACCAAAACACACTCACACACACATTCACACACACTCACTCTCTCACACACCACACACACACAACACACACACAACAAACACACACACACAAACACAAAAACAAACACACACACACACTCTCTCACACACACACACACACACACCACAACACACACACACACTCTCTCTCACACACCACACCCCCCACTCTCTCTTCCCACCCACACACACACACACACACTCATTTACCATCACACCAAAAAAAAAGAGCCATTTAGGATGTTTTTTTTAAGCCTTTTGATTTAAGGGACCCAGACTGTCCTCATAACCACTCAAAACTGTGCAACACACTCCGTCTCTCCTCAGTGGCGGGCGTGTCCTGCTCCGAATCGACTGGGATCGGGGCATTTTTCCCGAGGTTTGGGGAACGACTCCTGGATGAGATGGCAGGTGACGATCTATCTGGACATATATGTGTCGGGACCACAGGAGAACTCGGTGTGTATAAGGGAGTGGGTGGAGACGGCTCCGCTGCGCCATCAAGTTACACGCGAATAGAATACACAAAACCGTTGAGGGACACACTGCAGCTATGAGCCTCACATGCTCACATTTCCACTGTCCATTTTTTACTCTCTCGTTATGTGGCTTGACATTTTTAGTTTCGGTTTGTATTGTGGTGGTAATTTATATATTATATATGTTATTAATTGTGCAATTGGGTATATTTTTTTATTTGTAGTTTTGAAGTTCAGTTTAGTAATTTTTTTAAAAATGTTAGTGGCTTGTACATTTTTATTAGTTTTCGGAATTCATTTTAGTTTGGCTTTAAGAAATGTGCATGGTGACGGTTTTTAATTGTTTATATTTATAAATTCATTTTGTACATTTTATTTTCATTTTAGAAATATTTATTAATTTTTTTCATCAGTCCTCCTATTTTATTTGGTTTTAATTGATTTTTATTTCAGTTTTTTATTTTAATTAATTAATTAATTAAACTTATTTCAGTCAGTTCCCAAGTCAACATTTCTAATTGTTCTAAGTTTTTCATTCCAATATTTATACAGTTAACAGGAATGTTTTTCATAGTGCTAGGTTCGGTTAATGTTCGTGTTGATGTAGGTACTGTGGTTTAATAACATCCATGTTATTATTAGTGAGCTCAGACCGAACTATCAACGCATTGTGTGAAGAGCGGACTGCCAGCTACATCTCTGAGAGCAGAAAGAGATTCATGAAATGAATCTCCAAGATGAAATCCAGGCACCATAAAACATATTTGTGTTAAAGGAGTCGCGGATGTTTAGGACTGTACTTATTAGCATTAATGGTGTTTTTTCTGCGTGGCGCTGCGTCTGTGTTTCTCATATGGACAGTTGAACTTTCCGCAGTGGATGAATGAGTTTGATCTGTGGTGTGTGTGTGTGTGTGTGTGTGTGTGTTTGGCTGTAGATCGCAGTGCAGACGCTGTGGAACATTAAGATTGTGGTGTTAGTGAAGGCCGAACATGAGAACCGCATCAGTCACGTGGGAATGTCCAGCGTCAAAACGGGAATCGCCAAAACAGCTCGGTTCAGAAAAAACACACACTCACCCAACTCACTCACTACACTCCACCTCACTCACTCACCTCACTCATTCACTCATCACTCACTCCACTCACTCCCTCACTCATCACTCCTCACTTCACACAGCACACTCACTCCTCACTCACTCACGGCCGCAACGCTCATCATCACTCACTCATCCAACCACACTTCAACACACACACTCACTCCACTCACTCACTCACACACACACACACACTTCAATCCTAACACTCACACACCACCACACATACCACTCAATCACTCCCACTCCACTCAATCATCACACCCCAACTCAATCACGACACACACAACACTCACTCACCACTCACTTCTCTTCACATCAAACTCACTCACCAACACAACACTATCACGCACACACTCACACCACTCTCTCTCTCACCCCACCCTCTCTCTCTCCCACACACTTCACAACACAACTCACTCACATCATCACGCACCCGCAAACTCAACTCCACTACCTCACTCACGCACGCACGCTTCACTTAATCACTCACTTCACGCACGAACGGCTTCCTCACTCATCAATCACCATCATCACTCACTCACAAACACTCCCACACACACATCAATCACTCACTCACTCAACACCACAAACAACACACTCACTCCACTCCCCACTCACACACCACACAAACACACACTCATCAATCACAACCACTCACTCACTAACACCAAACCATCACTTCACACAACACCACACTCACTCACTTCACTCACTCCACTCACTCACCACACCACTCACTAAACACAACACACACTCAATCACTCATGCACTCTATCACACTCACCCACTCCACACACAACACCACTCAACAACACCACCACACCAACAAGTTTTGTTTTGTGAAAGTGGGGACTCTCCTAGGGTACTGGTTTTGTTTGTTATTACTTACCAGGGACCGTATATTATATTGCCCTACCCAACCCTACCCCTAAACAGACCCTAACGGAGGATTTCTGCTATTCGATTTCAATACAATCCATTCTGGGATTTATAAGTTTTTGAAAAGTGGGGACATGGGGTAATGTGGGGTAATAATCTGATTCTCACACACACACACTCACACACTCTCTTTCACACACACACACACACACACCACACCACACCACACTCACAATCACACACACACACCACACCACACCACACTCACAATCACACACACTCACACAAACACACACACATACATACACACACCACTCTCCCTCAACTCACACCACACTCACACCAACACACCCACCACACCACTCTCTTCGCACTCAACACCCACTCACACCACTCATCAACACACACACCACACACTCTATCACCACCCACACACCCACCACACAACACCCCACCACTCAATCACTCACACCGCACACAACACATCAACACACACTCTCTCACTCCACCTCTCAACCACACCCACCCCCACACACTCTTCACCCCACACTCATCAACACCCCACACACACTCCTCACACCCCACACACACACACCCCACACACTCACTCACACACACACACATCTCACACCCCCACTTACCCACTCACTCACACACACTTCACACCTACCACACCACCCACACACATCTCTCACACACCCCCCCACCCAACCCCAACCAAACACACTCACACCTCACTCACCACACACACCACACACACACACTCATCTAATCAACCACACACACACACTCACTCAATGTTCTGAGACTAACTCAAAGCACTTACCAGTTCAGGTGCTCATTCACGATGTTTGGTGATTTAGGTGATAGACTAACATTTATTGATTGCTTGTCTTAGGGGACGATTAATCAAAAATAAAAACCAAATCCTCAATGCAATGAAATAATACTCCTTATTTTATAATAAATTATTTACTTTTTTATTTTACGTAGAATACGATAATGCTAATTCTTATTAATACATTTTTTCCACTTTTATAATATAATTGAATTATAATAAGAACAAACTACAAACAATATAATAAATAAAACACGCAAGTCTCGTGTAAGGATTTCAAATCACACAGTAAATCACATTTTTAAAGTATATTTAACTGTTTTTAGCTGCTTTTTTTTTAAATACTGAGTTTTTTTGAATTTACAGTGAAGACTGCAAAATAAACAATATTTCTTATTTATTTTTAGTATTTAACATAGGTATATTTAAATCCATAAAATAAACAATAGAATACTATTACTACTATTATCAAATATATAATCACAACATTTTGGCCAAATTGTGCAGCCCTACAAACAAGCATAGCAAACTTGGAATTTATTATCGCATTTTAGATTGCAATTTTTACCAGTAAATGTTCCAGCAATTTGATTCCCAAATCATGCAGCCCCAGCTCGTATTATTTATTAGTTTTTGTCTGTTTCCCAGGAAACAAAGGAGCAGTGGGCGTGTCCTTCATGTTCAACGGAACGTCGTTTGGTTTCGTTAACTGTCACTTAACGTCTGGCAATGAGAAAATCCACAGGTGTGTCTGGAGTAATAAACACACAGCTCACGGTTTGTTTGGCAGCCGTTCCTCAGTGAACGTGTGATGCACTAATGACCTCTGACCCCCGGCAGACGGAACCAGAACTATCTGGACATCCTGCGTCAGCTGTCTCTGGGCGATAAACAGCTGAACTCCTTCGACATCTCGCTGAGATTCACGCATCTCTTCTGGTTCGGCGATCTCAACTACCGGCTGGACATGGACATACAGGTGAACCGCCCGAGACTAGCGTGAAAATGACATACTGTGCCTTTAACATGTTTCAGGCGTGTCTGTGGTAGATATGGTGAAGGTTATTTGTTATTTGAATCAGAATCGCACAGTACCGTATTGCCATACTTGCATACTGTATTGTAGAGTTTCTGCAGCATGCGTACTGTATGCAGCGTATGAATGTTTCTGAATGCATGATCTGTTCCATTTGTCTCTAGTGTGTAATGCGCAGTGAACAGCACTCTAGTGTGCTCAGTAGTGACCGGTGTGACCCGCACAGCTGTGAGTCTGAACTCTCTCTCTCTCTCTCGTAGGAAATCCTCAACTACATCAACAGGAAGGAGTTTGAGCCATTGTTGAAGGTGGACCAGCTAAATCTGGAGAGAGAGAAGAACAAGGTCTTCCTTCGCTTCGGTACGCTTATACTATTTGTTTTAAATGTAGTTTTTCTCTTTGGGTTATTAATGTTGATTTGGATCAGCATTTCCTTTACTGTGTGTGTGTGTGTGGTGTCGTGTGTGTGGGTGTGTGTGTGTGTGTGTTTGTGTGTTGTGCGTGTGTGGTGTGTGTGTTGTTGTCGTGTCGTCAGGCGGCGGAGGAGATAACCTATCCGCCAAAGTCCCGTATGAGGCCGCGGCTCGCCGGGACAACGTACGTCTGGCAGAAAGCAGGAAGGCGATTGGGGTTGTCCCCAAACAGCCAAAAATGTCTTAAAAGGGAACGTTCACTCAAAAAGACAATGTGCTGTAATTTACCTCAACATCCGAGGCACACCCAAGACGCCGTTTTTTTCTGAACAGTAAAAGACAGGATTTTCAGCTGAAAATCGTGCTTCTTGGTGGTCTAACAGTGCAAGTCAATGGGGTACCGGCCACTTTTGAGAGGTCAAAAAAGCGAATAAAGGCAACCACCGGAATGAATCCCCAGTGGCTCTGATGATATTTGGATCTCTTATGCAATCGAAAATGATCAGTCGTGCAAGAAATGAAGGATTACTTAACCATGTATTACCTGTTACTCAAGGACGCAGGGCAACGGTTGGTCCCTGGAAAGAATCATTATTTTGAATCGGTTCTTTTTAGTGAACTAGTTGAATCAGTTAATTGAATCGGACTGAATCGTCTGAATCAGTTCACTTCTCGAGCAGCACAGATCTACTAGTTACTCAATCAAAACTCACTTTCAAACACCCGGACGCCTGCGGCCGAACCCCCCCCAGCGCTGGAACATGAACGACAGCCAAACCACAAAGGGTATCTGCATTCCTGATGAATGAACCGATCAAGTTCCTCCAACCCGGCACACACCATGAAAAAACCCCTGGGAAAAAAAGGTTCGCTCGGACCCACCCCCCCCCACCGACAACACGTGATCCGACTGATTGGTAGCGTGAAACCACACTGAATGAAGGGGAGAACTGAACGTTTTTTATGGTTTCAGTTATGCTATAACGATGAGCTGATGAAAGACGACGTTATTCCACTTTATATGTGCTTTAGACACATAAACATCCCCGCTTGACATCCATTATTGGAGCTTTAATTCAATTAATTGTGTATAGTGGACGTCATTGCATGATCTTACTTAAACTAGTGAACTGAAAACCAGTTCATTGAATCAAACTGTCCAAAAGAATCAGATTTCCCTGCTGACCTGCGGCTCTTGGTTACAGGTAATAATGTGTTAAGTAATCTTCAGTTTCTTGCACAGACTGATTGTTTCGCTTCATAAGATCTCAAAATATCACCAGGAGCCACGGAGATTCATTCTGTGTTGCCTGTATGCACTTTTTTGACTCTCAAAGTGCCGGTACCCATTGACTTGCACTGTCGTGATGAATACAAACGAAGCCACGATTTCAGCGAAAAATTCTTCTTACTGGCAGAAAAAAGCCTTCTCGGCAATGCGGTGAGTAAATTAATCAGGCCCACCTTGTCATTTTGGGTGAACTATCCCTTTAAAGAAGCTCTTCTTCATGTGCATGAAGAAAGAATCCTGTGCAAACATGTTTACGGTCCTGAGGCGGCTACTTCCTGTCCTCTGACCGTTGCCAAAGGAAGTGAAGCGTCCTGATGGCATTCTTTAAATCCCTTTCGTCTCTCAGATGCGGACCAACGTTCCTTCATGGTGCGACAGAATCCTCTGGAAATCCTATCCGGAGACACACATCATGTGCAACTCTTACGGTACGCCGTCACCACGGTGACCAGACACATTACCACGGCAACAGCTGACTGTTACTGTGTGCTGTTACTCTCAAACAGGTCGATATATACTGTATATGTATATGTATCTATGTCTATTGAATTTCTATAATATATGAAGATATTCAGAGTGATGTACACTACGCAGTCAGACAATGGATTTGATAACGTAAAAAACAGGGAAATATTATTAGAATGTAAAATAGCTGTTTTCTGTGAGTATCTGTTAAACTGTAATGTATGTCTGTGACGAGCAGCTGTATTTTCAGCATCATTACTAATCCAGTCTTCAGTTAGTGTTAACATGATCTTCAGAAATAAGTTATAATATGTGATCTTGCTGCCGAGAAAAAAACATTTCTGATTATTAGTCTCTAAGTTAGAAAATTATTTTATGCAAGTTATAACTCTGTATTTTGGCATTAAGTTTTAAATGAAATTGATGCAAAAACCTCTGATTCACAAACGGTTAATGTCAAAAAATTAAAAATCGTTGAACAGAAATTTATAAACTATTAAAATTATGTAAGTGGAAATTTTAGCGATTAAAATACTGCATTAAAATCCCGCACGTTTGATTAATTATTACTATGTGTTGTTGTTATTATTGCATCATAATGAATATATTTAAATATTATTCCCTTGGGTTCTGTTATTCAAAAAACCTTTGGAAATAGTTTCTCAAAATTGAATTTAATCCTCATATAAATTATTGGAAAATTTAAATATGCAAATATGATCTTTATTACTTTTGTGTTGTGTTAGTTGCTGTAATGAAATATAAGTAAATACGATTCTTTAAATATTTTGTTTAATAATTTAAGATATTGACGCATAAAGATGCAAGTATTAGACATTGTAATGTTGTTGTTGTAGTACATATAATTATTGATTTAAAAATTGATCTATGCTGAATTAGCAACAACATGAAAACAAATTAAAGTAAAATGTAATATCTGAAAATGAATTCATATGCACAACCACACACACAATATATCTAGAATATATCTTCTCCTCTCTATAAGAATATATACCACACACACATTTAGTTTTTATTTTAAGTGAAACTAATTTTTTTTTTATTATAACTTTCACATTATATAAAAAACTATATCACTGAAATGTATTAAAAAAAACAATTAAACTACTTGTTGACAATCATTTTAAATAATTTCAGAGCAAATGCATAAATATTGCGATACATATTTAATATTATCAAAATGTTTAAAATGAGTGAAATGAATCTCCTATATAATCCAGCTCTACTCTCAAAATAAATGACAAATAACAGCCTCTGCCAGTATCTGAGCTCAAGCGCTGTTTAATGACTGTGTGTGTGTGTGTGCGTGTGCGTGTGGTGTATGTATGTGTGTGCTGTATGTATGTGTGTGTGGTCCCCCACCCCCCGTGTAGCAGTCGTGTGTGGGTGTTAAGGCTGTAAAGATGATATCCAGACTCACAAAGCCGATCACCGCGGTCTTCGGCACGTTTGGAGGTGGGGCAGTATCAATTCGTCTAACACTCTAAGAAAGGTCCGGCGGTGCACCACTTCTCACACAGCTCAGTTTCTCGTGTTTATAGGGGTTTCTTAACGTCGAGATGCTTCCGCAGGTGCCCAAGTCTTCAGAAAAGGCCTACATCGAGGTTGAGAACATCGAAAAGCCATCGGCAAGAGGCCAGCCAGAACAAGTTGTCTTTCATTGAGTTTTTATCGCCGTGTCTGAGGGTAAGGAAACCAACAGCAATGAGAATGAGGAAGTCATATGTGAAAGTGTTTATATACATTCCATCGGTTATCACTGGAGAAATCTATGATCGCTACGTGGTATTGTTAAGAAAATGAAAAAAGGCATTTCAGGTGCACCCTGAACGTCCTGTTTCGGGGTGAAACAATGAATATGCAGCAGGAACATGTTTTGGACTTGAGGGACCGAATGTGTTATTGTAAACTAACCTATTGCAAATCATTTTTGGTACTGAACATTTTAGGGTGTTGTTTTTTAATATTAGATGAAAAACCTAAAAATTACAAAAATGTGCATTTTGGCAACTGAGACAACTAAGTAAGGTTAAGTTATACAATTACTAAATAAAACTGAGAAAAAAAATGAAAAAAACAAACTGAAAAAAAAAAAAATATATATAATATAAAATAAAAAAAAATTAAAGGCGAAAATGGAAAAAATAAATAATAATACTAAAATATAACAAAAAAAAGTATAAAAATGACAAAGCACATGGACAAACTTGAAAAACTTAAAATAAAATGAAACTTAAAAAAATTGAAATGACAAAATTAGAAATGGTACATTAGCGATTAAACAGAAACAAAGACGTTGAACGTTCCAAATGACTAAAAACACTAAAAACTGATAAGACATATAGATAGATGATGGACGGATGGACAGACAGACAGAGACAAACAGAAATATACTTATAGATAAACATGAGCAAAAACTAATATCAATAGCAAAATACAAAGTTTACACTAAAATGAAAACTGAAAATGTAAAAAAAGCTTAATGCAAAAATATTTTAATACCATCTATAATACGTTTATATAAAATAATACTAAAATAAGGAATGGCGGGGGCTTGATTGAGGTGAAACATGTTAGGACTGTTCATATGATTCGATTGGGTTTTCGACAGCAAAATCACACTATTATTTTACTGCTCTACTGTAGTCTGCCTGCCTGTCTTTTTTGGGTATGTCCATCTCTCTGTCTTGTCATTGTCGGTCCGCTGACTGGTCTGTTCCATCTCTCCTGTTGTTGTCTGCATGTTATGTATGTCATCAGCTGTCTGCCTGTTCTGGCGTCGGTTCGGTTCCGTCCGTCTGTCCTGTCGTCTGGTTCCGTCCGTATTCTCCAGTCTGTCGGTCCAATCTGTCTGTACGCTTCTGACTTTCAGGTCTGGTCTGACTGTCGGTCCATCTCTCCGTCGTCTGAATGGGTCTGTCAAATCTATCTGTAGTCTGCTGTCTGTCGTCCGTCTGTTGTCACGTCCGGCTCTCCGTCGTCTGTCCATCTGTCTGTGTCTGATGTCGTCAGGTTATGTCTGTCCCGGTCTGTTGACGTTGTCCATCCTCTTGTCTGTCTGTGCATGTCTGTAGTCCCGTCTGTCTCTCTGTCCATATGTCGTCCATCTGTCCGTCTGTCTGTCATCTGACGATGTCTGTCCATCTCTCTGTCTGTCTGCCTGTTTGTCCATCTGTCCGGTCGTCTGTCTGTCGGGACTACTGGGTCTGTCATCTTCTCACGGGCTCTCTGTCCGTCCGTCTGTCTTCTCTGTCCATCTGTCTGTCCATTCTGTCGTTGTACGTCAATCGGGATGTCGATCTAGTCTGTCCATGGTATTGATGTCTGTTCATCTCTCTGTCTGTCTGCCGTCGTCCGGCCGGTCTGTCTGTCTCTGTTCTGTCCCCTGTCTGTCGTCGTCTGTTCCTATGGTCCATCTGTCTGTCTTGACTGGTCTGTCCGTCAGTCGTTTCTACTGTAACCTGTCGTGGTATGTCTCTCTGTCCATATGTGCTGTTCCTCTGTCTGAATCGTCGTCAATCTCCACCTACTGTCTGTCTGCCTGTCTGGTTCCGGTCAGTCTGTCTCGTGTCATTCGTCGTCTGTCTGGTCGACACTGCCCCTCTTTAATCTGTCTGTCTGTCGGGTCGTCTGTCTGTCCATCTGGACTGACTGTTCTGTCAAATCTATGCATGTCTGCCATGTTGTCCGTCGTCTGTCTCTCTATGTCTGGTTCTGCATGTTGTCGTAGTCTGTTCTCTCTGTCTGTACGGACGTCTCTGTCATCCTGTCGGGTCCGTCGTATGGAATGGTATGCAGTCTGTTCTCTGTCATCTGTCTGTATGTCTGTCCTTCGTGTTGTCTGTCTGTCTGTCCAATCGGTCTCTCTGTACAATTCTGTCTGTCTGCGTCTGTCCATTCGTCTGTCTCTCTGTCTGTATGTCTGTATGTACATCTGCTCTAGTCAATAGTTGTTCCATCTGTTCGGTCAATCTCTCGGTCTGTCTGCCTGTCTGCTCTGTACAATCCCTCTGTCCATTCCATCGTTTTCTTGCATCTAAGCTGTTGTACATGTCTGTCTTCTGTCTGTCCATTGTCTGTCTCCTGTCAATCGTCTGTCTCTCTGTCAATCGCTCTTCTGGTCTGTCTCTCGACCGCCATCTGTCTGTCTGTCTGTCTCTCTGTCCATCTGTCTGTCCATCTGTCTCTCTGTCCATCTGTCTGTCTGTCCATCTGTCTGACTCTCTGTCTGTCTGTCTAGAATTTAAGAAGAGCTATGAGAACGACACTCAGAGCAGTGATAACGTGAACTTCCTGCGCGTGGGCTGGTCGTCCAAACAGCTGACCACACTGAAGCCCATTCTGTCCGACATCGAGTATCTGCAGGACCAGCATCTGCTGCTGACGGTCAAATCCCTGGACGGATACGAGTCGTACGGTACGTGTGTGTGCGTTCTGGCCTTAATAAACCGCAGTAAAGCAGATTATTATTAATCAGGTCACTGCTATAAACATCTCAACACTTCAACTTACTTTAACTAACATGCTCAGCTAGATGCTCTTTAATCTGTTGCTAAACCTTTAAGGAGAAACCAGACCTCAGAAGAAGAGCATGTACACTGATTTCTGCTGTAGCGCCATCTTGTGGTAGAGCTGAGAATGCTTGTATGAGTTGTATTGTAATCGACAGATAAGTGTTGTCGGGGTTTAATTAATTTAATTAGATATTATACTAATTTCGTATTATAATTTATTTTCTATGAAAATGACATAAATGTATGCTTTTATTTTATATATATTTTTATTTTAAAGTTATATAGATTTTTTTTTATATGAAATTAAATTAAATGTATGCCTTATTTATTTTATAAGAATAGAGTATATTATGTAATATCATTATAGCTTTTATTTTTCCCTGCAGTCACTGTATATATAATCATAATATATGAATAAAAGGTTTGTTAAATTAAGTTTCTAATGGAGCCATTTTTCTGTTGGAGTTTATGAAGTTGGGGTTTTCGTTGTTAGTGTGTGTGTTTGCGCGCGCGTGTGTTGTGTGTGTGTGTGTGTGTTTGCGCCAGGGACGAAGTGTGTCATGGCTCTGAGTAATGGATGGCAGCACGGTAACAAAACACTCAGCAATTCACACCTATCTGTCTCACCGCGGGAGAAAGAGACGGACCACAATCCGCCCAGGTCCATGAGGGTCACGACGTACCGTTGACGCAATAGAAGAGAAACACGATGGAGAACGACTCGACGGTACTGAGAGAAGTGGGATGAGTGTGTGTGTGTGTGTGTTAGTGAGTGTGTGTGTTGATACCCTGGTTTTCACGTTTAGGGGGACCTAAATGTCTCTTTATATATTTGATTGAGGTCCCCATGGGGAAAGAAGCTTATAAATCATACAGAATGAAGTGTATTGAAAATCTGAAATAGCAGAAAGCCTCCTGTGAGGGGTTAGGTTTAGGGGTAGGGTTGGTGTAGGCAATAGAATATACGGTCTGTACAGAATAAAAACCATTACGCCTATGGAATGTCCCCACAAAAACTGGAAGAACGACGTGTTGGTGTGGGTGTGTGTGTGTGTGGGGGTGTGTGTGTGTGAGGGTTGGCGTGTGTGGGGGTGTGTGTGTGTGTGTGTGTGGTCAGTGTGGTGTGTGTGTGTGTGGGTTTTGTGTGTGTGTGTCAGGTGTGTGTCAGTGAGTGTGTAGTTGTGTGTGCTCATCGGTGTATGGTGTGAGGTGTGTGTGTTTGTGTGTGTGTGTCAGTGTGTGTGTGGGGGTGTGTGTGTGTGTGTCGTGGTGTGTGTGTGTGTGTGTGTGTCAGTGTGGGTGTGTGTGGGTGTGTGGGGGGGGGGTGTGTGTGTGAGTGAGTTTTAGAACGTATAAAAAAAAGTGACAATCTTTTAAAAATAATAAAATACCAACATGAAAATAATAGTATAATGATATTAAAATATATATGTGTGTATGAAATAATATATATATATATAAATATTATATATAATAATATATATATACTATACTAATTACTGTATATGAATATATAATCTAATATCAATGAAAATAAAAACATTGGGATAAATATACAGTGGGTACGGAAAGTATTCAGACCCCCTTAATTTTTCACTCTTTGGTGATATTGCAGCCATTTGCTAAAATCATGTAAGTTATTTTTTTTCCTCATTAATGAACACACAGCACACCATATTGACAGAAAAAACACAGAATTGTTGAAATTTTTGCAAATTTATTAAAAAAGAAAAAACTGAAATATCACATGCTCCTAAGTATTCAGACCCTTTGCTCAGCATTTAGTAGACGCACCTTTTGATCTAATACAGCCATGAGTGTTTTTGGGAAAGATGCAACAAGTTTTTTTTGGGGATCCTCTGCCATTCCTCCTGCAGATCCTCTCCAGTTCTGTCAGGTTGGATGTAAACATTGGTGGACAGCCATTTTTATGTCTCTCCAGAGATGCTCAATTGGGTATAAGTCAGGGCTGGGCTGGGCCATTCAAGAACAGTCACAGAGTTGTTGTTGTGAAGCCACTCCTTCGTTTTTTTTAGCTGTGTGCTTAGGGTCATTGTCTCGTTGGAAGGTAAACCTTCGGCCCAGTCTGAGGTCTGAGCACTCTGGAGAAGGTTTTCGTCCAGGATATCCCTGTATTGGCCGCATTCATCTTTCCCTCGATTGCAACCAGTCGTCCTGTCCCTGCAGCTGAAAAACACCCCCACAGCATGATGCTGCCACCACCATGCTTCACTGTTGGGACTGTATTGGACAGTCCTGGTTTTCTCACACATACCGCTTAGAATTAAGGCCAAAAAAATCTATCTTGGTCTCATCAGACCAGAGAATCTTATTTATCACCATCTTGGAGTCCTTCAGGTGTTTTTTAGCAAACTCCATGCGGGCTTTCATGTGGCTTGCACTGAGGAGAGGCTTCCGTCGTTTTTTCTTTCTCCATGGCCACTCTGCAATAAAGCCCCGACTGGTGGAGGGCTGCGTTGATGGTTGACTTTCTACAACTTTCTTCCATCTCCCGACTGCGTCTCTGGAGCTCAGCCACAGTGATCTTTGGGTTCTTCTTTACCTCTCTCACCAAGGCTCTTCTCCCCCGATAGCTCAGTTTGGCCGGACGGCCAGCTCTAGGAAGGGTTCTGGTCGTCCCAAACGTTTCCATTTAAGGATTATGGAGGCCACTGTGCTATTAGGAACCTTAAGTGCAGCAGAAAATTTTTGTAACCTTGGCCAGATCTGTGCCTTGCCACAATTCTGTCTCTGAGCTCTTCAGGCAGTTCCTTTGACCTCATGATTCTCATTTGCTCTGACATGCACTGGGAGCTGTAAGGTCTTACATAGACAGGAGTGTGGCTTTCCTAATCAAGTCCAATAAGTATAATCAAACACAGATGGACTCAAATGAAGGTGTAGAACCATCTCAAGGATGAACAGAAGAAATGGACAGCACATGAGTTAAATATATGAGAGTCACAGCAAAGGGTCTGAATACTTAAGACCATCTGATATTTCAGTTTTTCTTTTTAATAAATCTGCAAAAATTTCAAAAATTCTGTGTTTTTCTGTCAATATGGGTGCTGTGTGTACATTAATGAGGGAAAAAAAATTAATAAATGATTTTAGCAAAATGGCTGCAATAATAACAGAGATGTGGGAAAAAAAAAAAAAAAATTTAAGGGGGTCTTGAATACTTTCCGTACCCACTGTCTTATATATACCAGTGTTGTTTATTTTCATTGATGAAATAGCTTATATATTAATATTTTATTCAGTTGTCAAATTATTAGTTTAAGTTTTAGTAATTGATGTGTTTTATTTTATTCGTTTTTGTTTTTAACTATGTCTATATATTTATATTATTTATTTATAGTTAAGTGTTATCTAGATTTTATTTCAGATAATGTTTATTTTATTTCATTTAAAATGTTTTTTATTATTTTAGTTAACTGTAATAACCATGATATATACAAATACATGCCCATACATACAGTGAGTAAATAATGATTAAATAATTATAATTAGGGAAAATGCAGCTATATACCACAATCCGTTCCTCATTACTGTTGTGTGTGTGGGTGTGTGTGTTGTGTGTGTGTCTTCACGAGTGGATCCCGTGGATAAGGAGAGACAGGGGACCCAAGGCAGGCTTTCCTCCTAGAGCGGACACGACTTGTACACGTGGGTCCAGATTCATGCTTCGGTCTGACACTCGTCAGCATTTCCCAGGCAGTGTCGGTGACGAGGAGGAGTTTCATTCTGATGCGTTTGTTCCTTCAGAACGTCCACCAGCAGGAAGTTGGGGTCAGCTGACCTCGGGAAGGTCTCAGAGGAAGCAGAGAAGAGCGTCACGGGACGACATCCACACACACACTCCTGTAAAGAGGAGAGCACGCAGAACAGGTGAACACACCAACACACACACACCCACACACACAAAAACACACACACACACACACACACAATCACGCACACACACACACAAAACACTCAACATATGCACACAATCACAAACACACACTCAACACACTTTACCAGTCACACCACCAGCCACACACAATCACAAACACCATCGACACAAACACAACACACAATCGACAAACAGCACACACACACACACACACCACTCACTCACACACACACACACACATCACTTCACACAACTCACACACACACTCCACACACACACTTACACATCACTCACACCATACGAACCCTACACTCACACAAAAACCACCACGTACACACCAAGCAACAACCACATCACACTCACACACACACTCATCACACCAAACACCCCACCACACTGCCTCACTGCACTCCACGTAAACCCACTCACTCAACACACAGCACACACACACATCCACTCACATCCACACACACACTCCTGTAAAGAGGAGAGCACGCAGAACAGGTGAACACACACACACACACACAGGTTGTTTAGATATAGGTAGTTATAATATCTTCACTTTATATTTTTGTCTTTTTATTTATTTATTTAATATATATAATTATATATATCTATATATACTCCTATAGAGTATATATAAGATATTATCTATTTATATACAAAATATTGCGTGTATAAAGTTTCTAACTTTTGTTTCGGATTAGTTTTCGGTATTATTTGGTACTCATGTTAAACGAAAATAAAGAAAATGTGGCATTGCCACCTGGTGGAAACATGTATTGTTTTATTATTTATTCTTATTATTTTGGGAAATACATAATAATGACATTATCTTTCTTATTAATTTTATATTATATTTGTACTTATCAATGTTAAGTTATTAGTATGACCGATTTATTTTTAAATTTGGTTAAACACATAGTGATTTAAAAGAAATTGTAGAGTTATTTTATTTTTGGAACTAACTATGTCTGTAAATTTTTTAGTTATGTGTTCAGATTAACATTTAGAATGTAAGCTATTCAAGTTAACGAAATATACGGAAATTTTCATGGCAACTAGCTGAAATAAAGAAATGTTTTAAGTTTATATTTATGGTGTATTATGATATATATATCTTATATATAGATTTAGTTTTTCATTTAATTTAACACTTTTTAACACAATTTATTTTAGTGCAGGTAATTTATTAGTTTTAATGTTTTAAGGTGTAGTTGTCACTTTAGTACGTCGAAAGTTAGAACAACAAAGAATTATTGTGCCATGTAATAGGGAAATAGAAGAACGGGATCCGTTTTATTTTGCTTATCATTTTATAAATTATAAACTAATATATTATACATTTATTAGTATTTTATAGTATAATCTTTACTAATTCTCAGTGAAAACTTAAGTAATGTATACGTTTTAGAATGTGTTTTTTATGGTTTAGTTTTAGCTCTAGTTAACAATAATAACTTTTGCTTTGACGTTCAGCTCACCAGTAAATTCTTGTCAAATTTCGTTCTGTCAGAGGCAAACAGGATCCGTTCGAGGGCGACGCCACGACGTGCAAAAACAGCTTCAATAACCCCGCCTACTACATTCTAGAAGGCGTTCCCAACCAATCCGCTGCTCTGGCCTCTGACATGCTCCCAAGCTCCGCCCTCCCTCCGCTAGCCAATAAAACAGCTCCTCCTGCAGGCGGCGTGGGGAAAAACAAGCCGCCCAGTGGAAGTTCTGCACTGGGTCGAAGGCAGACGTCTGGACGCCCGGTTCGGCCCATCAGCGAGGAAGGGTCATCAGAGGACGACGGGAACATCGGGCCTCACGTCGGGTCGCTGAATCGTCCCCCGCCTGACTTCCCTCCTCCTCCGCTCCCCAAAGGAGCTCTGGAGATGCCGGAGAACTCGTTCGGAAAACCGCGGATGTTTCCGGACCTCGCCGACGTCAAGATCCCGCCCACGTCTGTAGTTCCGTCCAAACCGCTGTCGTCGCCCAGCTTCACACCATCCTCTGGAGGAGGCGTGGCCTTCTGTCTGGAGGCACCGCCCATTAACCCGAGCCCTTTCCGTCGTGGGGGCGGGGCCTCGGGACTGGACGACCAATCGTGTTCGGTGCTGCAGATGGCCAAGACGCTGAGTGAAGTAGAGTATCCGTCGGGGAGAGGCGTCTTGAAGACGAGCGCTCCTCACATCAGAGGCCTGACCTTCCCTCCGCGCTCCATACAGGAGGAGAGCATCGCAGAAGACCTGCCCGAGGAGGTGACGCAACAATACACACGCACTGTGTTCATTTACACGCGAGCAGCTCATGCCTCCGTTGCGGTCTTTCAGGGTGCGCGCGGTGGGGTCTGGAATTTTTTTAGTGAATTTAATTTTTATAAGTGTCTTACATTTGTAGTAACAACATAAATCAATAAGGAGTAAGAAATGTATTTTATATTTATTGATTTGATCATTTTATATATTGATGTGCCGATAAAAATAATAGTAATATATATAATGAAATACAAGCTCTCATATGGTGATTGTGTTCAATAGTCAATAATAATAATTTTGTTTATTAAGTTACGAAATAATAAGTTATTATTACTAATAGTATTATAGATTGTAATTAAACATTGTTATAATAGCAATAATAATAATACTTAAATTTAGTATATTTATAATGTTTATAATTGAATAAAACTATTTAGTATGTTGCTATAATAATACATCATATTTGTTATTTATGTATTATAATAGTTGTATTAACTATTAGACGATAACAATTACTAATTATATCGTTTATATGTAAGTAATATAATAATACTATCAGTAGATATATTTAATAAAATAACAATTTTAAAATCATATTTATTATTACTGTTATATTTATCATTATTAAATTCCAAGTAATTTAAATATGATTGATAATATTTAATTATATTGTTATAATATTTTTAATAATGATATCACAATAATTAATAAAGAAAATTAATTTTTATAATTAATGATGGATTATTTGAGATTAACAAATTATTAATAGTTATTATAAATATTTTTCATTACATTATGAAATTAAGTGAATTCCACTAATAGAACCATAAATTAATTTTTGTTTTGTGAGCTGATGACCTACATATTGAATTAAAATAGATTTGTATACTAAAAGTTAAAGTTATAAAGTTTAATATATAGTGGCCTGCAGCCTCACAAACAGTGTTGAGTCGCTGGGGGTATCTTGTAGCAATAGCCAACAATACCATTGTGTGGGAGGTCAAATTATACATTTCTTCTTTTAATGCCCAAAAATCATTAGGTATTAAGTTACAAGATCATGTCCATGAAGGATATTATAGTATAAATTGTCCTGACCGCTAAATAAGATCAACAAAATACTGAACATGTTTGAGTAGTAATATGAACATGATAAGAACTTCATAATCGAACATACTTTTAAAGATATTTTCTAAGATGTATTTTGATTTTGTTGCACCCTCAGATTCCAGATTTTAAAATAGTTGTATCTCAGACAAATATTGTCTTATCCTAACAAACCAAATACATCAGTCTGGATCAGATCTATTAGTTATTGACCCTATATGACTGGTTCGTATGTGCTCCGGGTCACATATGATAACAGTAAGGAATAATTTTAGTACCGAGGATTGGGTTGTTTCAGGTATACGTGTATGCTTGTCTGCTGGACAATTTGCATGGGCCTGCGGTGGCGGACGAGAGCAGAGCAGCAGTCTTTCGTGGAGTGCAACGTCGGAGAGTGGCTCAGAAGCTCGGCGTCTGCAGCGTTGTACGAGGAGCTGGACTGATTGCAGACGGCTGGAGCATGGAGGACAATCAGGACAAACACAAACCTGCGGCGCAGTCACGCGGGGGTTAAACACACCTGTCGGTCTGCGGCGCAGTCACGCACGCAGGGGTTAAACACACACCTGTCGGTCTGCGGCGCAGTCACGCAGAGGTTAAACACGGAGAGTCGGTTCTGACGGAGCAGCACCACGGCACTGGAACGGGTTTTTAAACACAGGCACCTGGGCGGTCCTGCGGTGCAGTCCTCCCAGCAGGGGTAAACGACATTAACGCATGTCGTGTGTCTGACGGTGCAGTACGACGCAAGAAAGATGGGGCGTTGGAAAGGAATTACACACTGTCGGTCGTGCGGGCAGTCAAGCAAGGCAGGGGTTAAAATAAAAACCTGTCGGTCGCGGCGCCAGTCACGCACGCAGGAGGTGGTTAAACATTAATAACACACACCTGTCGGTCTGCGGTGCTGTCACGCGGGGGTTAAACACACACCTGTCGGTCTGCGGCGCAGGCACGCGGGGGTTAAACACACACCTGTCGGTCTGCTGTGCAGTCATGCACGCAGGGGTAAATATCAAACCTGATATCGGTCTGCTGTGCAGTCATGCACGCAGGGGTTAAACACACACCTGTCGGTCTGCGGTGCAGTCATGCACGCAGGGGTTAAACACACACCTGTCGGTCTGCTGTGCAGTCATGCACGCAGGGGTTAAACACACACCTGTCGGTCTGCGGCGCAGTCACGCACGCAGGGGTTAAACACACCTGTCGGTCTGCGGCACAGTCACTCGGGGGTTAAACACACACCTGTCGGTCTTCGGCGCAGTCACGCGGGGGTTAAACACACCTGTCGGTCTGCGGCGCAGTCACGCACGCAGGGGTTAAACACACACCTGTCGGTCTTCGGCGCAGTCACGCGGGGGTTAAACACACACCTAATCGGTCTGAAGTGCAGTCACGCAGCAGGGGTAGTTTTACCCACACACCGGTCGGTCTTGCGTGCCAGTCACGGGGAGGTAAAACACACCGTCGGTCTGATGTTGCACGTCACGAAGGGGCGTTAACACACACACCTGTCGGTCTGCGGCGCGTCACGCAGGGGTTCAAACAACAAGCCGATGTTGGTCTGCTGTGCAGTCACGAAGCAAGGGGTAAACACACTGTCGGTTCTGCGGTGCCAGTAACTGCACGCTACAGAGGGTTAAACACACAGCTGGTCGGTCTGAGGCGCACAGAGCTAGGCAGGCAAGAGGGTAGATTTATAACACACCCACAACTGTCGCGTCTGGCGCCGCTCGACGCGGGGGCTTAAACACATACTGTCGGTCTGCGGCGCAGTCAAGCGGTGGTAAATCACCACACATGTCGGTCATGGCAGGAGACAGTAACACGGCGATTGGGGGTAAAGCACACTGTCGGTCTGCGGCGCAGTCCGCGCGGGAGGTTAAACACAACTGGCGGTTGCGGCACCGTCACTCGGGGGTTAAACACACAGCGCGGTCATGCCTGAGCAGTCACGCCGGTGGTGGAAACCACTACCTGTCGGTCTGCGGCACAGTCCACTCGGGGGTTACACACAGCACCGGCGGTCGCGGCGCCAGTCACGCTGGGGGGTTAAACACCCTGTCGGTCTCGGCGCAGTCACGCGGGGGGTTAAACACACACCTGTCAGTTACTGATACTTTTTATGGTGCTTTTCCATTTTGAGCCTTTCTAACATATGTTTTTAGTGAAATACTGAAAATGTTTTTTTTTTATAGCATCATATATGATACATACTTTGCTCATAATAATACGTGCAAGAGACAGTAGAGTATTGGAAAAAAAAAAGATATTTAACGTATAATTTTTATTAGGAAATATAACAGTAAATGTGTTCAACCAGTGAACTAGTAGGGGGGGGGGGGGGGAAAAAAACTTTTATTAAAATATTTTTGAGCAACTTATGAAAACTGTAAATCATATCATCGATTACCTACTGGTGTAACCCGACTGTAACACATGAACAATAAACAAGTATTTTAATAATATATAAGATGAGTGTGAACTTTTACATTTGTAGACATATTTTCGTTAGTTTTTTTTACTGAAAATTAGGGTTTAGTGGTATATACACTGTTTGTATGTAATTAATCAATATTAAAAGTGCGAAAATGTAAACAGGAGCACCTAAAAGTATCATCGCCTGTGACAAATAGTCGCACGTGTCTGTGTGGCCTGTTCGCAACATTTTTATTAGTAAAAAATAATAATTATTATGTTGTAGTGATATTGTATTAGTTGAACACAGTTCTGGAAAATTAATAATAATAATTATTATTTTAAATCTTTTTTATTTTACAGGACAGTAGAAGTTAGTGTTATTACTATAGTAGTAAAGTTCTTTATTGATTTAATTTTTATAATGTAATAAAAAATGTTTTTGGTGTAAGTACCATAAACTTTGACAAATGTAGTAAATCATGTAGATATGCGATTTTTAAAAAGTCATTTTTCCTATTTTTAGCAAGTTTCCTATTACACATGATACTTCTTATGTTTTCTCAGCGCTGCTCAGAAATATCAATCATAGTGATTGTGATTAGAATGTCCATAAATGTATTTTGAATACAAGCTTCTCATCCAATCACGTCTCTTTCCTGCAGTGACATCACAGAGGAGGATCTGGAGGAGGCGGGCGTTCATGACCCCGCCCACAAGAAAATACTATTGGCCAGCTTAAAGCAACAGCAGCAGCAGAAATGAGCCGATCCAGACCGGACTGAACCGAGAGAAACTTTGCACTGGTAGACAAAGTGGTTTTAATTTAATCCGATGTAATAAAGCTGGTTGTTTTAGTTGGTAATATTATTTAAACAAGTCAGAAAGGACGACTTCTGGAGGAAGTGAGTCATCGGAACATTCCTCACCTTTGGTGACTGAAGTGTTAATTATGAACGGTTTGTTTTTCTTGCATGTTTTATGAGTTTAAAGGAAAGGGAAAAGCCCAAATCAGCAGCTCACCTTGTAGGAGATCAGTCGGTTTGTCAGAAATCTTCATCAGGTTTGTAACAGCAGGTGGCGCTGGATGATCAGGCTTCATCTGACTGCTGCAGATACAGATGTGAATCTTTGTTCGTTCGTTCGTTCAAATGCAGTCTGATTCGTTCATTCAAGATGTGATGAGTTCACACCCTGCTGCAGATTCAGTGTTTGTGTCTTTCAGAGGAGCTTCAGTTTGGGAAGCTGGAGTCTGACCTCGTTCTGTAATGCATCACACCGCTGTAGTCTTTAGCAGGAAAACTGTTCGTTTTATTTAACAGAGTCTTTAATATTATTATCATTGGGGTGTTTCTCCTAAAATGCATGTATATGTTCTTGCATATGTGTTCTGTGTATTACGTTTTAACTTTATTTGTTTCTCGCCCGTCAGTCATAATCATAATCCTTTGAATATAAATAACTCTGTTGTCATAAGTTAATATTGTGTTGATTTGTCCTTTTATGGTTTTTTTTTTTTCCCCCCTTTCAATTAATAAATTAAAATCTAGTGTGCCTGCATGTTCAGTAAAGAAAAGTGTGTCTCATTTGAACATTTTCTGGGATGATATGTATACACACACATAATAGATATATAAATACTATGTATTCATGTATAGTATGTAGTAATATTATTATATATTCAGTAATATATGTCTAGCTGTGTTTCTGAAGATACTGCAGGATTTGTTTCTCTTCATTAATGTCACTTTTCATTATCAAAGTCTGCGTTTGTTGAAAAAAGCTGGATTCGAAAAGTGTTTTAATGCTTAATATTTGAATGAACCAAATAAATTCATTTTTAAAAAGAAGATGAAGGCCTTTAAGACAAGTTGTAGGTTATTCTAAATTTAAGACGTTCTTTAAGTTTTGTACATAGCATTTCTAACCTAACATTTTAAACTTCACAATAAAGGAGTTTTTCTGGTTCTAATCAAAATCTAAATGCAAGGAATTTCTGGACTATTCTGAGCTTTCATTGAACTCCTTCCAAAGTTATTACAGTGCTCTAAAACTAAATATTAAAATGTAAATAACTGAACTAAAATATAACAAAACAAACATTTCTCATTTTCATTCAGTTTAAATTCATGTACTTAAAATAACTAAAACTGAAATAAAAAACGATATAGATATTAAAATAAGAACTTAAAAATGACAAAAACTAAATAAAATTAACATGGAATCAAAGAACATTAACAAAAATGATAATAGCATCTTAGTGATACTAGAACAACAGATGGATGTGACTGGAGAAGTCTTTATTTTCACTCTTTATTTTGATGGATTATATACAGCAGATCATTCATGAAACACATGGCGTGCACTGGAGCCAGGAAACATAAAAAAAGAAACTACATCATATTTATATTAATATTTACAAAATATTTTTCAATAAAAGCCTAGCTTAAAAAAAATCATCCCAACTTTTTTTTTATTTTTTCCTTCAATAAATTAACTACAAGTGGCTTAACTATGCTTGTTTCTGGGGTCACACACCACACCACTCTCTATCACACACACACACACACAATATACATACACTATACAAACACACTCTTCACACCATCACACACACACACACACACACTCACCACGCACACACTAACATCACTATACACACACACACTCTCACACACACACTTACACTCACACACACACACTTACACACACACACACACAACCTCACTCACACACACACAACACACATATATACACACACACACACACTCACACACAATACACTCACACGCACACACGCACACACACTATACACACACACACACTTACAAACACTCACACACACACTGTACACCACACCCCACACCTATACAGCACACTCAACACAGACACACACACACACGCTGTCCACATACCCACACACACCTATACACATACACTCACACGCACACACCACTTACACACACACACACTTACACACACGCACACGAACACACACACACACACAATACACTCCACACAGGACAACACACTCCCCACTCACACCACTATACCACACACACACATCTTCAAAGAGCTTCAGTGAAGAACCACATGAGAAATTCATCAACAAGACACAAGTTCAACATCATTCTGATCCTGAATCCTTAAATTCTCCCGGAAACTCTTGGACGTTTAGTTGTTGAAGATTAAAAACGGACAATCTGGAATATTACATTGGTCATTCAGAAACAGATCCTTAATAAACCCATAATCTGTTGTGAATATTTGGTTGCAGCTCGTCTAATCGCATCACAGTTCGTTCTCATTCATCGTCTCGTCCTGAAGACCTGAACTGATTTCTGGTTCTGAAGCTCCTGCGAAAGGACAAACGTTTCTGGACCTTCGTTTGAGAGGAAATGAAGAACTCATTTACTGACGATTCAAGGGATGTTGATTAAGGCGTCTCTGCAGCATTCAGACCCTCCATAAAGAGGAAAACAAGACCTGAATAAACACAAACACACACACATCAGAAGCGCCAACATGACAATAAACGAACCATCAGGAGTCCAGCTCTACACAAATCAATGAACAGAACAGAACTAGCAGTAGATGAGCGACGGAGACGCGACGAAGCGGAGTCTCTAGAACAGGTTGGTCTTGATTGTGTTGGGTTTCCGGTGGAACGAGGACAGAACGCCCGCAAACGGCCCAGACGCCATACTGTCCGCCGGCTGCCAGGCCTTCAGCAGATCCTGGGTCTGGAGGGCCGGCCCGGCGGAGCCCATGCTGGGCCACGGCGAGCTCTTGAGGCCCTGGTGGATGGAGGGGGAGATGGAGGCGTTGGTGAAGCCGGCCGAGGAGCCCGAGACCGGGCTGGGGCTGAGGCTGCTGGCCCCGGGGCTGCCCATGTTCGCCGTGCTGTCAGGTGTCGGGCTGCAGGTTGACTCTTTAGACTCGTCATCCTCGGAGGAAGAGCGGTTCTCGCCAGACTTTTTGGCACTGGAGCCGTTGGCGCCGGCGTTAGCTCCTTTGGAGTTGGCGGCACGTTCTTGCTTACGGAATTTGGCGCGTCGGTTCTGGAACCAAACCTGAGGAAGAGTGACGAGCATGAGCATGTACATCTACAGCAAACCATCATTTTGGGTTCCTCCTTAAAAGATACATTTGTGACCCTTGTCTTGAGGGTCAATTTTTCAAAATTGAGATTATGCATTATGCTCTTTCATTGATGTATGTTTGTTAGGATAGGACAATATTTGGCTGAGATACAAATATCTGAAAATCTGGAATCTGAGGGTGCAAAAAAATCTAAATATTGAGAAAATCATCTTTAAAGTTGTCCAAAAAAGTCCTTAGCAATGCATATTACTAATCAAACATTAAGTTTGAATATAGTTAATGTAGGAAATGTACAAAATATCTTCATAGAACATTATCTTTACTTAATATCCTAATAATTTATGGCATAAAAGAAAAATCAATAATTCTGACCCATACAATGTATTGTTGGCTATTGCTACAAATATCCCCAGCGACTTAAAACTGGTTTTGTGATCCAGGGTCACATATAAACACATTTTGATGCTTCAGACTTTTAAATAAAGGCATCTTTGGTTCCATGAAGAACCTTTAACATCCGTGGAACCTTTTAATGCACAAAAAGTTCTTTATTGCGGAAAAGGTTCTTTAGATTCTTCACTCTACGGAGAAAATGGTTCTTTTAGGAACTGATCACCGAGAGGTTCTCTGGGAAACCCAAAACGCCTTTTAGTGTAGTTCCACTGCAGACTCTTCAAACTAACGTTTCCGAAAATGAGTTCTAATACTGATGCCATAAAAGAACCATTTTTTCTTAGTATGAAGAACATTTTAAGAACATATTTCCACAATTAAGGAACTTTTGTGCAATGGAAAGCTTCCACGGATATTAAAAGCTCTTCATCTCAACCATCAAGAACTTTTATTTTTAAGAGTGTGGAACCTTTATATTCCACAAGAGAGTCTTTAGTGGGAAAAGATTTTTAAAAGCATCTCCATACTAAGAAAAAACTGCACCACTGGTGAGGAAGAGAGACGGCGTGCACCAAAAACAGGCTTTTTTATTTATAGAAGAACCATTTCAGTTCCTCAAAACACTTCTTTCTTAAAATAACCTTTTTTTCTTAGATTGAAGAGTATCTAACAAATCTATTCCCAACTTTATTATTAGATTTTTCTCTTTTGAAAGAAACTGAAAGGATGTTCCTGACTAAATCTATATCTTTAGCGAGTAAAACACATTATTAAGAATACTAATATTCAGGATTAGATTGGCCATCAGGAATGGATCATTAATCAGTAGCGAATATTTGGTTCCAGCTCTTCTAACTGCATTAGTCGTGACATTACTTCAGTGGCTCCGTGGACGTCGAAGGCTGAAGCCAATAAAGAGCCTGAAACCTTTCCATGCCACAAAAATAAAAAAACCGATTTTATGGAGAGAAGAAATGCTGCAGTGCTTTTAAGAACTGAAAGCTTCTCAGGAATGCTTCCTCTGTGGCATCGCTGAGAACGAAAAGCCTCTTTATTTTGAAATGCGCAGACTGAATGCAGCTGCTATAAATCAATCTAATAAAATCATCTGAATTCATGAGATTTGGAAGCGTCTGCGAACAGCGCTGGAGGCACACAAAAAAAGCGAGACCCAGATATTCAAATCAGCCACGATTCTATTTAGTGTGTTGTGTTTTAATACGGATATTAAGAAGTATAAAAGTGAAAACGCCCCTGCAAGTCAGCTCCGCGCGTGCGGTCTCACCTGGACGCGTGCCTCGGTCAGGTCGATCTTCAGCGCGAGCTCCTCACGCGTGTAGATGTCCGGGTAGTGCGTCTCCGCGAACACACGGTCCAGCTCCTTCAGCTGAGAGCTCGTGAAGGTCGTGCGGATCCGCCGCTGCTTGCGCTTCTCGTTCAGACCCGACGCGTCCGAGAAGAACTTGTACGGAACTGAAAGAGGAGCGCGGACCAGTCAGTGACGGGCAGAGCAGGAGAGGAGAAGAAAGAGAGATGAGCTCCTTATTTATAAGAGTACTCATAAATATATAACTCTATTTTTCTTCGTTTCATTCTGCAGAAGCGCGCGCGTCTAGAAAATCAGTGCCATGAAGAATACAAATAACATTTATACCACTGTTAAATTACAACGTTTTAGTTTTAAATTAAGTGCATTTCTGTGTGAATTCCGTGAAATTAATGATTTATTCCCCGCACAGAAATATGAGCCGAGACTCTGTTTGATTATAGATCTGTAGGACATCATTAAATTGATTACTTTAAATGAATTTGACGCGCATCAAATGATTAAATGCAGTCACATTTAACTAGGATTCCAGTTTGAATTTGCAACTGCGCGTCGGCTATCCAAATTTCCTTTATTTCATAATTAAATCATTCAAAATGAGCTTTACATTTTAAAATAAGAAAAAATAGTTTTTGGGGGGTTTTGGATCAGCTGTTCGCGGATTTTCTGGAGCTCAGTGGTGCGTCTGAAACATGTTATATTTACTAAGGCACGTATTTATGGAAAGCTTCGAGCTGTTGTGCGTATTTCCCCCCCATCTGTGACATGTTTTGATCTGTTTGTGTGTGATTTTGTGTGTGTGTGTGTGTGTGGAGGGTGTGTGTGTGTGTGTGTGGTAACTGTGCTGTCGGGCGCGGGTTGGTGCTCTAGTCAGCGCGCCCAGAGTGCAGCTGGCCCGGAAACCGAAGCGGAGGCGCACCCCGGGCCGGAGCTGAAGCCGGTTCGGATCGGGTTGTACTGGAACGTGTTCGCCTGACTGCACGAGCTAAAGTCCGCGTACGCCGACGCCTCCATCGCCGCCATGCACGAGTCATACGTGTTCAGATACGAGTAATCCATTTTGTACATGTGGAGCGTGGACGGAGACGCGAAAGCTCCGGTTGCGGCGTCAAACTCCAGCGGAACGCGTGGTTTTCTCGCGGTATCCAGCGCGTGTCTCTCGGTGGCGGTGTTCCGGTGCTCTGCTGCGACGGGCGGCTCGCGGTGTGTTTATAATAAAGTTGGTGTCCGGGAGACAATGGCGAGGCGGTGGTCTCTGTTTGCATGACAATGTCTCAGCGCTGAACGCCTCCTCCCCTCTGCTCCTCCATGCATCTCTAATGCACCTCCGCGTTAACCCTTCCCATCCTCCTCCTCCTCCTCCTCCTCATCATCCTCCTCCTCCTCCTCCTCCTCCTGCTCAGTTTCCTCAGCTCCTTTATATTTGCTGCTTTGGAATCTCTTTGTGCGTTTATTCCGTTCAGCGCGCGCAGCGCAAATATAATTCTAAATAAATGACTATTAATGGCTATTAAGACTAATGTCATTAAGGCGAGAATGGGCGAGTTTTCAAGAGCAGCTAAATGGACGCATTCGAGCTCGCGCTAAATGAATTGTGGGATTGTTTTAGATTTAATGTGGCTCTGGCTGGTAGTGTGAGATGAGCTTTAATTTGATTGCAGGAACAATGGCGTTTATTTAAGACCACGAAGCAGGAGTGCGTAAATGTTAATCATGCGTCGACTTAAACGCGTTAATTTGGTTTGGTTTGATCAGAAATGACGCGCGCGTCTCTGGATGGAAACCTGCATCTGTCTGCTGTCAGTCGCTATTACGCAGCAGAACTCTCCAGGAATGATTTGATCTGAGAGTTAAATGTGGTGAACCCACGAAAAATCCCTCCCCAACTAAACAATAATAATCCAAATAATTAGACGCATGTTATCGATGCCACATTATCTTTGTTTACTTCATCAGATTGTTTCGTTATAACATGTTCATATTTAATCAAAAAACAATTAACATTTCAAATGCAGAATTATGCAATAATAATCGCATTTAACCGGAAACCTCTGTCGCCAAATCTGGGACAAAATAGATTTGTATGTAAACACGCCATATTTCAGCCATACGTGTCGTTTTAAAGAACACGGATTCGTTTCGGGTGCTCGTTCGACTTTCGGCTTCTGACCCTGCGAGCAGCGGGAGTCTGCGCCGGTTACCCGGTTACCCGGAGCGCGTCGCGGCGCGTTTAGCTGATTTCTGTTGAGCGGCGGAGCTGACGCGCCTTTCAGACTCCATCCATCAGCGTCCGGATTAACGTCTGTACCGGGACGCGACGAGGAACGCACGGATCCCGAGATTCAGCATCTCCAGACAAACGGAACACGCGCTGAGGCCTTAAAAGCTTTCTTTAAAGCAAACTAAATATGGCATGCAAATGAACGAATATTAGAATATAATGCATATTAACGAAATAAAGCAAAGAAAAAACGAATACGCGAACGCAGAAACGAATGAATAAAATTGGCATTTTAGATTGTGTGTCGCCTAGTTTGTAACGGAAACTAAAAGACGATTTAATTAGTATGATGAGTTCATATTTAAATGCATTTGTTTATTATAATGTACTGATTTATTAATATTATACATTAAGTATAATTTTATAATATGCACCAACGACAGGATTGTTTTGTTTTTATGGATCCATTTGAACTGCATGCCTATAAACTTTATTTCGCCCCGTAAAAATGATCTGAATTGTCAACAGATAAACAAAAGAAAAAAGGTCGTGTCTGTACTGAATAGCACATGTTTGTGGAGCGGGTAATTCGCATGGAACCCATAAAGATGCGTGGCTTTCTCTCGTGCCACCCGCTGCACGCCCGGCGGCTTTCAGAGGGTCACCGGTGCCATGCGTCACGCAGACGCGTCGCGTCTCATCCTTCATCCTCTCTCTCTCTCTCTCTCTCATCAATCTCTCTCTCTCATTAGCTCAATCTGCATTCAGCAGTGATCGGTCACCGGGAGACGCGCGCCTCGCTGTAATGGCCCGACCATCGGATGCGATTACTGTCAGCCAAACCAAACCAACCCAAGCACAATTCAATTAGTCCCGGAGAGCACGAGACCCTCCGCTTTTCATTTCTTTATTTATTTCGTGCTCGGAAAATGCCTTTTTTTTTTTTTTGTGATGGCACAGCAAAATATGAGTGTTTTAAAACTATGGAGAAATGAATGGAGCCTCTCGGACAGTAAGTGCACTGATGTTAAACGCTGGTTAGTGTAACTATCGATCACCAGCGCGCATGCCAGGATTTAAAAGCGCTCGGGCTGAGCTGTCAATCACAGCATCTCTCTCAGACCCCCGCGTGTTATTTACACAAGCGCGAAGAATGAGAAAGAGCCTCGTTACTGTTTCCGTTAATCATCAATGCATGTTAAAGGTGCTGGTCTGGTCTGGTCTGGTCTGGTCTGGTCGGGTCTGTATGAGAGCCCATTTTCAAGACAAACACTCGGGAAAGCGCGAGGCTCTGAAGAGATT
>JADLZN010003186.1:330196-430775 GCA_018155175.1 Sinocyclocheilus anophthalmus
CACGGCACACAACACACACACACCCCTGCTACCACACCCACCCCCCCCCACCCCCCCCCAACCCCCCCACCCCCCCCACCCCCCCCCCCGCCCCCCCACACCCCCACACACGATACACTACACCCAAACCCCCACACACACACCCACACGATACCAAGCACACCCAACGATAACAAAACACACACACACCACGATAACACACACACAACAACACCCACACCCGATACAACACACACAACCCACACACCACCCACACACACCGATACCCCAGCACCCCCACCGATACACATCACACCACACACACACGATAACACAGCACACACACACGATACAACCACACACACGGATAAACACACCACAACACACCAACACACGGATACAAAACACAACACACCACACACACACGATACAAAAACACACACACACAACACACAACACACACACAACACACACACACACACACACACACACACAACACACACACGATAACACACGCACACACACACACACAACACAAACAAACACACACACACACACACACACAATACACAAGGGCACACACACACACGGACCATACGCCACACACAAAACACACACACACACACACGATTCACACACACACACACACACACAGATTGTGATGAGAGTGGGAGTGCTCTCAGAGAGACTAAATGATTGTGAGGAATGTGTCCAGTTATGACTTTCAGAGTACACATTGAAACAATGTTGACTATGCGCAACGAAATATTCACATATAAGGTCAATAACATGCTCAGAAAAAGCAGAGGGAATCCGCTAATATGCTGATTTGCTGCTAAGAAACATTTCTGATCAACAGATCGATTTTCAGGATTCTGAAGCTCTGACTGCTGGTATTGATCAGTGATTAGCAGGTATTGATCAGCACCTCGTGTTTGATGGAGTGCGTGCCGTAATGCAGGTTATATCCTCCGGCCAGCAGCTCCAGCACGGGACGCTCCCACAGCAGCGTGATGTTGTGCCTCTGCTTGGCCTGAAACAAATACATCACACCAGAATAACCAAGAATAAATGATAAGAGTTTTAATCCTTAATTTTATCCTAATTAATTATCATTTAATATATATGGAAAATTATATTGCAACAATAGTATTATTATAAGTAATATAAAATGTATATATATATATGGTAATTTTAAACAGAATAAGTATAATTTAAAAAATATATTTAGAATTTATATTTATAATAAAAATATTATAACTAAAATCATTATAAAGATGATATTATAGATAATTATATATAATAATATACAGTGGGGCAAAAAAGTATTTAATCAGCCACCAATTGTGCAAGTTCTCCAAATTAAAAAGATGAGAGAGGCCTGTAATTTTCAACATAGGTATACCTCAACTATGAGAGACAAAATGAGAAAAAAAAAATCCAGAAAAATCACATTGTAGGATTTATTAAAGAATTTATTTGCAAATTATGGAAAATAAGTATTTGGTCAATAACAAAAATTCATCTCAATACTTTGTTATATACCCTTTGTTGGCAATGCCAGAGGTCAAACGTTTTCTGTAAGTCATCACAAGGTTTTCACACACTGTTGCTATTATTTTGGCCCATTCCTCCATGCAGAACTCCTCTAGAGCAGTAATGTTTTGGGACTGTAGCTGGGCAACACGGATTTTCAACTCCCTACAAAGATTTTCTATGGGGTTGAGATCTGGAGACTGGCTAGGCCACGCCAGGACCTTGAAATGCTTCTTACGAAGCCACTCCTTCGTTGCCGGGCGGTGTGTTTGGGATCATTGTCATGCTGAAAGACCCAGCCACGTTTATCTTCAATGCCCTTGCTGATGGAAGAAGGTTTTCACTCAAAATCTCACGATAACATGCCCATTCATTCTTTCGTTTACACGGATCTGTCGTCCTGGTCCCTTTGCAGAAAAAACAGCCCCAAAGCATGATGTTTCACCCCCATGCTTCACAGTAGGTATGGTGTTCTTGGGATGCAACTCAGCATCTTTCTCCTCCAAACACGACAAGTTGAGTTTACCAAAAAGTTCTATTTTGGTTTCATCTAACCATATGACATTCTCCCAATCCTCTTCTGGATCATCCAAATGCTTTCTAGCAAACTTCAGACGGGCCTGGACATGTATTGGCTTAAGCAGGGGGGCACGTCTGGCACTGCAGGATTTGAGTCCTGGCGGCGCAGTGTCTTACTGATGGTAGCCTTTGTTACTTTAGTCCCAGCATTCTGCAGGTCATTCCCTAGGTCCCCCCGTGTGGTTCTGGGATCATTTTGACCCCACGGGGTGAGATCTTGCGTGGAGCACCAGATCGAGGGAGATTATCAGTGGTATTATATGTCTTCCATTTTCTAATAATTGCACCCACAGTTGATTTCTTCACACCAAGAAGTCTTCCCAGCCTGGTGCAGGTCTAAAATTTTGTTTCTGGTGTCCTTTGACAACTCTTTGGTCTTGGCCATAGTGGAGTTTGAAGTGTGACTGTTTGAGGTTGTGGACAAATGTCTTTTATACTGATAACAAGTTCAAAAAGATGCCATTAATACAGGTAACCAGTGGAGGACAGAGGAGCCTCTTAAAGAAGAAGTTACAGGTCTGTGAGAGCCAGAATCTTGCTTGTTTGTAGGTGACCAAAAAATTTTACCGAGGAATTTACCAATTAATTCTTTAAAAAAAAAAAATCCTACAATGTGATTTTCTGGATTTTTTTTTTTTTCTCATTTTGTCTCTCGTAGTTGAGGTATGCCTATGATGAAAATTACAGGGCTCTCTCATCTTTTTACGTGGGAGAACTTGCACAATTGGTGGCTGACTAAATACTTTTTGCCCCACTGTCTAGTATATATATAGATAGATAATACCATTTAACTACTAATATACTTGTAATATAATCTTGTTAATAACCTGAAGTGTTATTTTTTATCACTGTAACACAGATCTTGTGATTTGCTGAAATGGGGCTATAAACGTATTCAAAACCCACACTACACACACACCACACACACACACACACACTCCACACCACAAAACACTCACTCACTCACTCACGTCACTCACTCCATCACTATCACACAACACACACTCACTTCAATTCACTCAACTCACAACGAACTCACACACTCACTCACACACTCACCCACTCACACACCCACACACACACCACACACACATCACACACACACACACACACACCACACCAAAACACACACACACACACTGCGTACGAATGAGGTCTGACAAGGCCGTGTTTGTCCCTGCAGGCAGACGCCTGACAGATATTAAGTTTTATACGTATTTAAATATTTATGAATAGACCACATGTTAACTTCACTAATATGATTACAGTCGTCAGAGCAACAGGCTGCTATTGATCCTGGTGTGTGTGTGAGTGTGAGTGTGTGTGTGGTGTGTGAGTGTGAGTGTGTTGGTGTGGGAGTGGGAGGTGTGTGTGTGAGCGTGTGTGAGCATGTGTGTGGTGTGTGGTGTGTGCGTGTGAGTGTGTGTGTGAGAGAGATAGAGTGAGTGTGTGTGTGTGAGTGTGAGTGTGTGTGTGTGTGTGTGTGTGAGTGTGAGTGTGAGTGTGTGAGTGAGAGGTGTGTGTGGTATGTGTGTATGTGGTGAATTGTGTGTGTTGTGGAGGGGAGTGTGTTGGTGTGGTTGTGAGTGTGAGTGTGAGTGTGTGTGTGTGTGTGTGTGTGTTTGTGTGTGTGTGTGTGTGTGTGTGTGTGTGTGTGAGTGTGAGTGTGTGTGTGAGTGTGAGTGTGTGTGTGTGTGTGTGTGTGAGTGTGAGTGTGAGTGTGAGTGTGTGAGTGTGTGTGTGTGTGTCTTCACCTTCTTGGCCCAGTAGTTGAGCTCTCTGCTGACCAGCTGAATGAGTTCAGTGTGACAGAACGGAAGAAAGTAAACGATCTCGTTGATCCTCCCCAGAAACTCATCCCGTCGGAAATGAGCCTGTAAGCACCAATCAGATCATCCGATGACACATCAGCAACCAATCACTGAGCTCCACTGAGAAACACACGAGGATGGTGGATTACCTTCAGGATGGGGCGGATCACCTGCTCTTTGAAGGTGTTGGAGATGGTGATCTCGCTCTTCTGAACGTCGTCTGCGGGAACAGAAGCAGGTCATCAAACACCACCTCCCTCTAAAAGTAAAGTTAAACGTCAGGTGTGATTGCTCACCCAGATTCTCATCCAGACGCCGGCGGCTCTGCTCCTGAGCTTCCTGTCTCAGCTGCAATGCATGCTGGGCAATTTCATCACTAGCTGCATTGGACGTCATGATGAAGATGGCATCTTTACACTCGATCGTCTTCCCCTTCCCATCAGTCAGTCGACCCTGAACCACAGAGACACACAAACACCATCGGGAAACATTCTAGAAACTACATAATAATCATAATTATCATCCTAGCAATCAACTGTTACCACACAGCTCTATAAACAAAGATATGGATATATCTATATTATCGTACTAAATCAGTCTCTTCTCACAGATAATTCTGAATGAATCTGTACCTCGTCAAAGAGCTGTAACATGATGGTCAGCACGTCTGGATGAGCTTTATCCACCTCGTCGAACAGAACCATGGCGTTCGGACACTGTTTGAGCAGTTTGGTCAGCTGACCACCTTCTTCATGACCCACGTATCCTGGAGGAGAACCGATGAACTTCGCCACCTGAGAGAGAGGAGAGGAAGACAGACACAGACATGAAAGACAAAGAAGATGCGAACGCGGAGCAGATTGACCTGGAGGGGATCAACTCAAGGATTAGATCAAAACACTCACACGCACGCACACACAACACACACACACACGCACGCACGCACACACGCACGCACGCACGCACGCACGCACGCAGCGCGCAACACACACAACCCACACATCTATCAATATAATAAGAGTGTGTGATTGAATTGTGTGCGTTTCGGCTCAGGCTAAGGTCACTGTGTACAGTGAGGGACTAAACGGCTTAGGGAAGGAGAAACAGACTTCTAGAAAACAAGTCAGCTTCAACACAACATTACTGTATGAGTTTATAACAAGGGACATGCTCATTAGCATTGCAGGTACTCAACAACAATATAGGGTTAGGGTCCGGTTTCGCAAATTGTTCATTAACATGCAAATGTATTTATATTAATTTACAAATTTTAAAATAAATCACTTACTAAAAAAATGTAGTAAATGATAAAAATGGAAATTAAATGAATAATTTAAAAACAAAGACAAAAAAGTCAAAACAATTAAATAATTGTCAAATAAAAACGAATCAAAATAAAACGCTTGCAAAAATGAATTAAATCAGACAAATGTACAATATAAATAAACATTTAAATAAAAACATAAAAATGTATAAATCATAAACTGTCAAATAAAACAAAAACAAATCAACACTTTACAAAAAATTAATTAAATCAAAAAAAATTGTAAAATTTGACATTTTAAAATAAAACCGGATAAAACTACAAATCCGTAAAAAAGCATGAAATCAAAATATTAAAATAACATTAATAATATAATATTAGTAATAGTAAAAATAAAAATGAAATATTAACTTATATCAGGGGATGTCATATTTGTAAATATTTTTGGCTGTAAACTAATTTTGGCAGACAAAAACAATTGGGAATCCCTGCTGTAAATTAAATTCTTCTACGGTCGTCTTCTAATTCTCTTTCAGATCAACTGATGTCATGATGGAATAACAGTTTGATCGGTTAAACAATCTGAATACTAACACATGAGGACTGAGGTCTGATTCGTACACATTCAGTATGGACAATGTGATTTTACACTTGCATTTGTTGTCTCCAGTTACTCAGACACTTTGTGAATTCTGTGCTAAAACGTGTGTGTGTGTGTGTGTCACCTCATGTTTCTCTTGAAATTCAGACATGTCCATCCGGATGAATCCCTGTATAAAAGAGAGACAGAATCTTGTAATTTGCCCTTCATGAGAAGCCAATCGTTTCAGAAGAATCGTTCCCTTATTTACTGACTGACCTTCTTAATGTCTTTATGCATGTATCGTGCCACTTGCTTGGCCAGCTCAGTTTTACCTGCAAACACAACAGTCAAACATTTATTTGCAATTCATTTCATCAAACAATAAAACCAGAAATGCTAAAAATATCACAGCGGTCACGTGATAGACAGAGATTGATGAAGACGTGAGCAGTTTTGACTCATTATGACGCGACCGCAGCATCAGATGCTGAAGTCTCTCTGTCGCGGTCGTCGTGGAGACAGGACGACTACTTCCTGTCAGCGAGAGAGATCACTTCATGCTGTGTTTATTTTGCTGGCGTCTCGTGGCACGTGTGTCCATCATCTCTCCCTCCCTTCATTCTTCTCTCAGGGTAATGTAGTCTGTGAGAGTAAATATCGCTCTTATGAATTTTAATAAACGCATATATGGTAAGAAGAGGGACTTGTTGAATATTGATGGCGAGTGATCAGACGTGCCGCTGGCGATAGAAGAAACGTCTCTTCATCAATCAAAGCACAAGAAACAAACACTCACGACTCCAGATTGTCTCTGTGCACCTCTGTGTGTTTATGCTTATGTTCAAAACTTGAGTGCATTTCACTTAAACAGAGACAACACGTGTAAAGGGGGTAACAGTTAGATAAATAGACTTCATATTTTCCACAATTTATTAATCACAGTACATTAAGATAGTTGTTTTGTATGAAATGTTGTTTAAATATGCAAATGATGCAATATTGAATTAAATATTAATAGTAATTTGCACAAATTTCCAGAAAATAAATCTGAACACCAGATAATGCCAGGTGCAAAAATTTTGTTTGATTATGTTGACATATTAGAGTTAAAGGTTTGTATAGAGGGGGCTTTGCTACCTTTCCTTTTTTCTTCCCTGTTTCTTACTGAGGGGCTTTGCTATCTGTTTTATCATCCTAATCAGCAACTACCGTCAAAGACCAGAACAAAAGAAAAAAACAAAAAAAAAGCCAAGAAAAAAAAAAAAAAAACAATGCATTTTCACCATGTTTTAGGAATAATGTTGTATGAAATGAGTGAGGGATATGCTAGATAAAACAAACCCTTCAGTAAAATCCTTCAGAATATAGAGAGGAATAAAGCTCTAAGTTTTGGTGTTTGTAAGTGTGCTGAAGTCTAAGTGGAGGAAAAAACACTCTTTTGAGGGGGGGGAAAATGGCCTTTAAGAATGTATAGTAATTTAAAACTACCGATGCGAACAGATAAAGGCAATAATAAAACCAGAGTGATGAAACAATTATATCAAACCCCCCCTCATTAAAAACCTTCAGAATATAGATAGGAATAAAGCACTAAGTTTTGGTGTTTGTAAGTGCTGCAGAAGTGGAGAAAAAAGAAAAAGAACAAACAAGAAAACAGCCTCGGTTTATGTATAAATATGTATGTAATGAAAACTCCAGACGGGAAAAAATAGATAAAGTGTAATAAAATAAACACTTAAATGTGTATTTAGGATGTTTTCTTTCCACTAGTCTGAAAGACGACATGTTATGGAAGCATGGTGTTTTGCATAAAAACAAACAAACAAAGAAGTCGACTAACGTGCGGTAAATAATCATATACAAAGATTGCAGGAAGAAGATCAAGCCGGAGGCCTGTCTGACTCCACGACTAAACACGTGTATATTCATCACGTCTGATGACACATAAATGACAGATCTGGTGAATAAACACATCTATGAATATCATATTAGACTGTAAATCACTTTGGATCGCAGGATTTTACAGAACTCCTGTGTGGCTACTTGAAGAGAAACGCACTTGTGCATCTGGATGAACAACAAAACACACAAAGATTTACATTTATGAATTTAGCAGATGCTTTTTTTCCAAAGAGACTTATAATATAGGCTTAATACAGAAGTTACCGACTCTAGACAAGCCCAGGAAGAGGAAGACGAGGGGATGCTCTTCATCGTACCAGCCGTTCTCCTTCCTCCTAATGGCTGCGGAGAAAAACAGACAATAATTAACTCTAGACAGACAGACAGACGGTAATGAGAGGACAGACAGACCGGACGAGAGCAAGCGCTTTAAAAAAATAAAAGACAAAGACTGAGGGAAGACAGAATTATGGAGAGAGAGACAGACGGAGAGAGAGACAGGGCCTCTCTGCACCATTAGACACACACTAATTTCATTACGCTGCTGCAACGCTGGAGCAACTAAATCAGGTTAGAATAGATCCAGCAGAGACACGGCACGATAACACACGCTCACCATGGCAACCAGCGCGCGTGTGTGTGAGTGTATATCTGTGTGTGTGTGTGTGTGTGAGATCATCAGACGTCATTACAGCAGATATGTTTGTGTTATTTGTGTTGAGTTGCGTGCAAGCAATCATTCTGTTGTCTTTAAACGCATCACACACACACACACACACACACACACACACACACATTTACTCAGCTCTCTAAATGGGTTCATTCCATAGACGTCAACTGTTTTTATATACAGCTAGTTATAAATACTATAACCTAACACTAACCCATACTAACAGAAAACCTACTGCTAGTGGCACTTCCCAAAATATGGCTAAGCAGACTGTACAAACACACCTCAATGAATTATCATGACTTGTAAGTTGTTATTATAAATTATATTACTGTATAAATATAATTTATAGAGACAATGTGATATATTACAGATGAACGAAATGAGAGACATTTCAAGGCCTGAAAATCACAATTTGAATTTTTTAATATTTCAGGCTTTCCATTATCGGGTCTAAAAACTGTGGTAAATCACAGTAACGCATTGTGTCTCTCTTATTGCTTTTATAAAACAGCAGCTACAGCAATATGATAAAACTCAAACTCAAAAAAGATAAATTTATTAACAATAATAACTGGAATAACTAGCTATTCTGCCAAGTAATAAAGATAATTAACATGACTACAACTGTAAGTAAAGTACATTTTAAATACATTCAGTACATTTTCAGTACTGACTGACATGTATTAATCAGTAAATACAAATACTCTCTCTCTCTCTCCATCATGCTCCCCTCGTTCTCTCTCTCTTTCTCTCTCTCTCTTCTCTCTCTCTCCCTCTCTCTATCTCTCTCTCTCGTCTCTCTCTCTCTCTCTCTCTCGCTCTCTCTCTCTCTCTCTCACACACACACACAGGTTAGTTTTTGTGAAAAGTGGGGACATCCCAAAGGCGTAATGGTTTTTATACTGTACAAACCGTATTTCTATTGCCCTACACCAACCCTACAACTAACCCTACCCCTTACAGGAAACTTTCAGCATTTTTACTTTCTCAAAAAAACTCTCTGTATGAATTATAAGCCTTTTGAATTATGGGGACATTGAAAATGTCCTCATAAATCACCTTCTCGTTGTAATACCTATGTCATACCCATGTTATTATACAAATTTGTGTCCTCAAACCACAAAAACATGCACACACACACACACACACAAACACCCTCTCTCTATCTCTCTATCACGCACACACACAACACCAAACACTCTCTTCTCTCTCTCTCTCTCTCGCAAACACACACACACACACACACTCCTCTCTCTCTCTCTCTCACGCACACACACAACACCACCTCTATCTCTCTCTCTCTCACACACCCACACTCTCTCACACACACACACACAAACACACATACACACACACACACACACACACACTCTCTCTCTCTCTCTCTCTCTCTCACACACACACTCTCTCTCTCTCTCTCTCTCTCTCACACACACACACACTCTCTCACACACACAAACACACACACAAACACACTCTCTCTCTCACACACACACCAACACACACACGCTCTACTCTCGCTCTCACAAACACACACACACACACACACACACAGACACTCTCTCTCTCTCTCTCTCTCTCTCTCACACACACACACACACACACAACACGTCTGTCTGAGAGGGAACCCGTGACCAACTAATTTCTAATCCCTGTTTATTATCAGCCAATCAGATTCAACTGTACAACAAACATACACTCACTCACTCACTCTCACACACACACACACACAGCCTCTAGAAATCTGTTTCTAAAACAGAAACACACACTCTTAAAGTTCATAAACAATTCTCAAAAACCATGCTTTCATCAACATTTGTCTATATTTGTAATCTTTACGCACTGCTAGAGCTTGTGTTTTATAGTGAATACAGTCACTTGCTGTGTCAAACTCCCCTCAGACAGCACTATATTCACTATATGACACCAGCTCCAGTGTCTCACTGATTAAAAACAACTGTACCTGTGACTGCTGAGAGCGACACACACACACACACAAACGTGTGCGGTGCTGTATGTGTAGCGTGATGCTCTCTGTGTCTCGGGATGGAGGGCTGTAATGACATTAGTGAAGATAATCCCCAGCAATAACCTAGCCCTGAGAGCAAAACCCAGAATTGCTGCATTTAATAAATCAGTTTGTACGATTTCTAGGACTTTATTTTATGTGGTTTCTAGATGAAGAATTGTGCAATTTTCTCTAAACATCGTTGGTCTCCTGGTTGTGTCTTTTTGGCTGTAATAGCAATAATATCCAGAAAATCACATTGTAGGATTTAAAAAAAAATTATTTGCAAATTATGGTGGAAAATAAATTCTTTAAAAATCCTACAAACAAGCAAGATTTCTGGCTCTCACAGACCTGTAACTTCTGCTTTAAGAGGCTCCTCTGTCCTCCACACATTACCTGTATTAATGGCATCTGTTTAAACTCATTATCAGTATAAAAGACACCCGTCCACAACCACAAACAGTCACACTCCAAACACCACCATGGCCAAGAACAAAGAGCTGTCAAAGGACACCAGAAACAAAATTGTAGGCACTGCACCAGGCTGGGAAGACTGAATCAAGCAGCTTGGTGTGAAGAAATCAACAATTATTAAAAAATGGAAGACATACAAAACCACTGATAATCTCCCTCGATCTGAGGCTCCACACAAGATCTCACCCCGTGGGGACAAAATTATCACAAGAACTGTGAGCAAAAATCCAGAACCACACGGGGGGACCTAGTGAATGGCCTGCAGAGAGCTGGGACTAAAGTAACAAAGGCTACCATCAGTAAGACACTGCGCCGCCAGGGACTGAAATCTTGCAGTGCCAGACGTGTCCCCTGCTTAAGCCTGTACATGTCCAGGCCTGTCTGAAGTTTGCTTGAGAGCATTTGGATGATCCAGAAGAGTATTGGGAGAATGTTATATGGTCAGATGAAACCAAAATAGAACTTTTTGGTAAAAAATCAACTTGAGGAGAAAGAATGCTGAGTTGCATCCAAAGAAACACCATACCTACTGTGAAGCATGGGGTTGGAAACATCATGCTTTGGGGCTGCTCAAAGGGACCAGGACGACTGATCCGTAAAAAAGAAAGAATGAATGGGGCCATGTATAGTGAGATTTTGAGTGAAAACCTCCTTACATCAGCAAGGGCATTGAAGATGAAACGTTGGCTGGGTCTTTCAGCATGACAATGATCCCAAAACACACCGCCCGGGCAACGAAGGAATGGCTTCATAAGAAGCATTTCAAGGTCCTGGAGTGGCCTAGCAGTCTCCAGATCTCAACCCCATAGAAAAACTTTGGAGGGAGATGAAAATCCGTGTTGCCAAGCGACAGCCCCAAAACATTACTGCTATAGAGGAGATCTGCATGGAGGAATGGGCAAAATACCAGCAACAGTGTGTGAAGACTTACAGAAAACGTGTGACCTCTGTCATTGCCAACAAAGGGTAAATAACAAAGTATTGAGATTAAATTTTATTATTGACCAAATACTTATTTTTTTCCAAACCCAAAAAACCCCCCCATTTTTTTTTTTTGTGTTGTTTTAATTTGCAAATAAATTTTTAAAAATCCTACAATGTGATTTTTTTTTGTCTCTCATAGTTGAGGTATACCTATGATGAAAATTACAGGCCTCTCTCATCTTTTTAAGTGGGAGAACTTGCACAATTGGTGGCTGACTAAATACTTTTTTTCCCCACTGTAACTGACTATCAAAGATATTTGAGCAAAACTGAATGCTAGCCATGTTTTCTTATTGCCTTATACAGTAGGTTGTACAAATGTGATCAGTTGCAGTGCCCTGCTGTATACCACATTGGTCTTCAATATATCCTTCTTATCTCAATAAATCCAAATGAAAACCTCCATGGCTACGAACTAGTATATCAATATAATCCTGAATTTCAGCTTGTTTCCTGTTAAATGGGCTGCCTAAGCTGCATTTGGGTTCAGCCAGCCTGCTGCTCCCCAAGAATACTCAAAGTCCTTAATGAAGGTCTGTTTTGACCTTTTCCATAAAGTGTTATGAGGTTATGTTTCTAAATCTTACTTATTGGATTTGCCTTTTATTTTAATGTCCCAGAACTTTCATAAAGTTTTCCTTTTGATTTAGGGGACAGTTAAGGAGAAAGTTTTTGCTAATTTATTCATACACATTTTCCGTGTGTGTGTGCGCGCACGGGATCACGTACATTATGGGGACCAAATGTCCACAAGTATAGTAATACCAGTACATTTTTACTTTGTGGATAATTTTTGTCCCCATGAGGAAACAAGCTTATAAATCATACAGAATGATTTAGTTTCCTGTGATGGCTAGGTTTAGGGGTAGGGTAAGGGGATAGAAATACAGTTTGTACAGTAAAAAAAATAAAACATTACACGTATGGAATGTCCCATACTGATAGGAATACCTGCGTGCGTGCGTGCGTGAGGTATATGCAATAATCATGTATACCTGTCTTTTAGCTATGACTTGCCTCAGTATGGGAGTCGACGGAAGCTGATCTCTCCAACAGGGATGTATGATGAATATGGAGAGGTGATCATGGAAGATGATGGCAGCTACTACTACAGCCCACACGAATCCGAGGGAGAGGTATCAAATTGTATTTTTAATTTTTTTCTGTTTTCTTAGTTTAAACCAATACAACGTGCAGTATTTTTTTAATACGTTACGTTTATCCTACCTCTAGCTTAAGGCCCTTACACATGACTCATGTCAGGGTTTTTGGTGCTTTTGGCACCTTGACCTTCACTTGAAAAGCATTGCAAATAGCAAGGTAGAAAAAAACTGAAGTGTGCACATTAAAAGTAGTGCAATCAAATGAAACATTTGAGCTTAGAACAGAAAAAAATCCTGCTGATTACTTTACATCACTGCAGAAAGAAAAAAAGTCAAAAAGGTTTTTTTTTTTTTTTTGCTTTGAATGTTCTGATATGCTTTCAATGATGTTTCAATGTAAACAGAAAACACATAATCAGTCAGTAATGTCTAAAAGGTGGCCCTCACACAAGAGTACATTTTCTTCAGGGTGCAGGGTTGGGGTGATTTGGGGTCATTTTGCAGAACATGGGTAACCATCTAGAGCAGGGATGGGCAATTCCGGTCCTGGAGGGTTCAGGATTCTTTCCTACAGAGTTTTGCTCCATCCATAATGGGAAATTACAAGCCGGGTCTGTGTTGTTTTGGATCGAAGCTAAACTCTGCAGGACAGCAGCCCTCCAAACCAGAATTGCCAATTCCTGGTTCATGGCATCCTTCCCTCCTCGATCATATTATGATTTTTGCTGGCACCAACCATGACTTCACTTTGAAAGGTCAGCAGCCAGTCATGTTAAATGCATTTGCATTCAACGTGGTACTGGGGGTAATACTGTAACTTGACACTTCTCTCAGTGCAGTGGGGAATGCTGACATGGGTCATGTGAAGTCACAAAGATGATGGGTGATCTGAACTGTTGATTAAATATTCTGAATGATAAAATCCTGGACTAATATCAATGTAATAGGTTGCTAGGCAAGGCAGAAGGCCGGCTCCCCCTCCTGGCAAGGCTCCACCACGAAGGCCCCCTAGACAAGCTTTTGGAGACCAACCTCCAAGGCTTGAGCAACACATGCCTGGACTAGTTGAAGGCATCTCACACCCTTACAGCTCAAAGGCTGAACCTTCACTCAAAGCACCTATAAAACTTGGCCAAATGTTTGACAGAAGATCGAGCCCAGCTCCATTCCACCTTCCATGGAAGAACAATAGAATATTTCCAATTGCAGTTCCTGAGAAGAAAGGAGGAGGGACTGATGACCCCAAAGCAATCACAATGCAACATTCAAACAGTGTTGACAATGGCATGGTCATTGATGGCAACTATTTCCAGACTAAAGAAGCCATTCCTTCAGCAAAGACAAGACTTGGCAATGTTTTGAGTCAGATGAACATCTTTAAAACATTGCAGACTCAGAAGAACTCTCTGAGCAGCGTTAGCGGTACTTTAGATCATAGGAGTAATGGAAGCATCCCGACCTCTTGGTCACTCAGCGAGTCAGAACGGAAATCACAGAGAATCCCTGGTGATAGTGTGGAAAGTGAGCAAGAAAGAGGTAGGAGCAGGGAAGACATCATTCAACAGTCTTACACTGGAAGTTCCATGTCCTTCACACCTTCCCATCCATACAGACTCCAAGAAGGCGCACATATGAGTAGTTTAGACTCTGATGATGATCAAGACCAGAGTCCTCTTGATTCAGACAGGGAGAGCCAAACAAAAACTAAGCTAGATGACACTGAAATAGAGTCAATGACAGAATCAGATTCAAACCAAGACGCAGAGACTGAAAAAGAAACCGAGACGGAACAAGAGTCAGACACTGAGAGAACATCGGGGACAGAGAACGAGTCAAGCTCGGAGGAAGATAGCAGTGGAAAAGAAAGTGTCAAATCGGAGGATAGAGGAACAGTATCATCTGTCAGATCTTCTCGGCCCAGACACAGCAGCACAACATCCCAGAGATCAGTAACCTCTACCTACGAGAGAAAGAGCAGCAGATCATCTTCAGAACTTGCAACTACATCCACACACATGAAAACATTAGAAGAGACCATCCTGAAAGAGGGTGAGGATGATAAGGAAGACAGAGGGCAAATGGAAGAAGGCCGAAGTAAGGATCCAAGGTCCTCTAGGTCTAAAAGCAGTAATTCTCTGGAGAGAAGACATGATTCAAACTTCCACAGCATGAGCAGATTCTCTATGATAAGCAGTAGTGTAGCAAAGGCTTTAGAGATCGACAAACTCTCCCCTATAGATGAGAATGAAGAAGGAGAAAAGACTCTAGAGAGAGGTGGTAGCCCGGGTGATAGTTCGAGCTCTTCAGATGGAGCAAGAAACCTTAAAGTAGACGAGGAGGATGAGGAGTCTAATTCAGACACAACTGAGACTGTCGGAGCCTCCTGAATTATATTCTGATATGTTCAGTAAGACTGGCCATTGCCTTTATTTCTTGTGTTGATCTTTTTATTGGCCTTTTGAATGCTTTCATCTGGTTGGAGTTCTTGTTTTTGTTTTCCTCTCTCTGAGCACAACTTGGCATTTCTCCTTAACCTTTGCTGAATAACATGCATGCTATTTCATCTGTAGTCTTACCTTTAGAGGTCACCCTTCAAAAGTTTAGGTCATCAATTAATGTTCAGATCAAAATTAGGTTAGTGTTTGTTGTTTTCTAAAAATCCTGTAATCCAGTGACATTTGGTCCATGAGCACATTAATTTTAATGAGCTTATGAAGGGACATTAAGTGTGTGTTGGTTGTTTTGCTTTTTAATGATGAGCAGTTGTGGTCCAGGATGGAATCTTCTGGGGAAGCTCATGTTTAAATTGAATATTCATTAAACCTGCTTTATTTATTCTGATTAAGTTATCTTGATAATTAACACTTTATAACAGTATTTCCGATAAGCAAAGCAATATTTATCATATATGAAAACGCAGTGCCATCATACAAATAGCGATATAGGCCTAGATCTTTTTACATTATATGCATTTTTTATGCACGCTACTAAGAAACCAATTAAATCAACAGTTAATTTTATATCATTACTTGTGCATTTTTGAGAAGACTTTCCTCCTTGGACAGAACGCCACTGTTGTGTGCTGTGTAAAAATAAAAAGTCTGTTATTCTTAAGCTGTCATTTTACACACCCATTTTCTTTTTTTCAGTATGGTAGAAAAAAGAGGATCAAGCTTATTGTAGACCGTGAATACGAGACCAGTTCAACTGGAGAAGAAAGTGCACCAGAATTGCACAGGAACCGCCTGTCTAATGTGAACAGCCACGGCAACATTAATGGGAGCGTATACTTGGCCCAGAATGGCTCAATAATCCGAACACGACGGGTTGCACACACCAACAACATCAAGCTCAACTCTCCAATACGACTGGGAAAGCACTTTAAGAAACTAGACAAACTTGCTGTCACACACGAAGAGCGAATTCCTTTAAACAGCCCCGTAATCACAAGCGCTTCAGTAGGTGAACAGAACCTCACAACCAGGCCCTCCAGTGGGTCCCTGGCCTCCAGCACTACAGGCCCAGAGAGTATAGCTTCAAAATCAAATGTGGCAAAAGGAGGGGGTGAAAGAACACAAAATGGGGATGAACAAGAGTCCACAGTGGACAATCAGGAGGTGAGAGACCCTTTAGGATCACATAGTGACCGCACCCAGTCAGATGAGGAGGAGCTCTGGATGGGGCCTTGGAATAACCTGCACATACCAATGACAAAACTGTGACTTCTGACATGCAGATGCTCTATTGTCTTAAAGAACTGGGGGGGGGGTGAATCTGCAGCATAAAATGCTGAAATTGCACTTTCATTCAGTATTATATTTGCTTTTTTGTGAATCTGAACAATGAGCTTCTCAATGATTGTTGCATTCATAAGTACCTTAAAAATCCATCATGTTTCTGGCCCATTGATTGTTGCTCATCCTTTTTATTATTTTTATTTGTATTTATTTATTTTTTAATTTTGTTAAAGATGTATTGTATGCTTTCATAACTTTTTTTGTGCTTTTCATAGTTTCAAAGGCAAAATCAAATGTCTGCTGAAGTGTATTTTTGGTAAATAGTCATCAATAAAAATAATTGTGATGAATCTAATGTGCACTTATGCACTGTGCATTTGCTTAATGCCACAGTCATTTAAATGGACATGCAACAGAGTTGAAAGTGCGATATTGTTTGTGCTTTGTATACCAAAGTCAGGGGGTACGGAAAGTATTCAGACCTCCCTAAATTTCACTCTTTGTTATATTGCAGCCATTTGCTAAAATGTTTATTTTTTTAAATTTTTTTCCTCATTAATGTACAAACAACACCCCATATTGACAGAAAAACAAAGAATTTTTGACATTTTTGCAGATTTAATAAAAAAGAAAAAATGAAATATCACATGGTCCTAAGTATTAAGACCTTTTGCTCAGTTTTTAGTAGAAGCACCCTTTTGATCTAATAGAGCCATGAGTCTTTTTGGGAAAGATTTCAAGTTTTTCACACCTGGATTTGGGGTTCCTCTGCCATTCCTCCTTGCAGTTCCTCTCCAGTTCTGTCAGGTTGGTTGGTAAACGTTGGTGGACAGACATTTTAGGTCTCTCCCAGAGATGCTCAATGGGTTTAAGTCAGGGCTCTGGCTGGGCCATTCAAGACAGTCACAGAGTTGTTGTGAAGCCAATCCTTCGTTATTTTAGCTGTGTGCTTAGGATAATTGTCTTGTTAGAAGGTAAACCTTCGGCCCAGTCTGAGGTCCTGAGCACTTGGAGAAGGTTTTCGTCCAGGATATCCCTGTACATGGCTGCATTCATCTTTCCCGCGATTGCAACCAGTCGTCCTGTCCCTGCAGCCTGAAAAAACCCCCACAGCCTGATGATGCCACCACCATGCTTCACTGTTGGAACAGGTGATGAGCAGTGTCTGGTTTTCTCCACACATACCGCTTAGAATTTAGGCCAAAAAGTTCTATCTTGGTCTCAACAGACCAGAGAATCTTATTTCTCACCAAACTCCATGCGGGTTTTCACGTGTCTTGCACTGAGGAGAGGCTTCCATCAGGCCACTCTGCCATAAAGCCCCGACTGGTGGAGGGCTGCAGTGATGGTGGACTTTCTACAACTTTCTCCCATCTCACGACTGAATCTCTGGAGCTCAGCAACAGTGATCTTTGGGTTCTTCTTTACCTCTATCACCAAGGCTCTTCTCCCCCGATAGCTCAGTTTGGCGGACGGCCAGCTCTAGGAAGGGTTCAACGTCTTCCATTTAAGGATTATGGAGGCCACAGTGCTCTTAGAACCTTAAGTGCAGCAGAATTTTTTTTGTAACCTTGGCTATATCTGTGCCTTGCCACAATTCTGTCTTGAGCTCTTCAGGCAGTTCCTTTGACCTCATTTGATTCTCATTTGCTCTGACATGCACTGTGAGCTGTAAGGTCTTATATAGACAGGTGTGTGGCGTGCCTAATCAAGTACAATCAGTATATTCAAACACAGCTGGACTCAAATGAAGGTGTAGAACCATCTCAAAGAATATCAGAAGAAATGGACAGCACCTGAGATAAATATATGAGTGTCACAGCAAAGGAGCTGAATACTTAGGACCATGTATATTTCAGTTTTTCTTTTTTAATATATCTTCAAAAATGTCAACAATTCTGTTTTTTCTGTCAATATGGGGTGCTGTCAGTGTACATTAATGAGGAAAAAAAGTTAACTTAAATGATTTTAGCAAATGGCCGCAATATAACAAAGAGTGAAAAATTTAAGGGGGTCTGAATACTTTCCGTACCCACTGTATATCAAAACAAAAGTATTCGGTATGTGGTCACATTCTGTTACAGATACTTGCCAAACTCAAAAAGAACAACATTTGTTGCTGTTGTTTTATTTTTTATTTTTATTTAAAATGTGGTTTGATGAACTGGCAGCATAATCATGTATAATGAAAAACTGGAAATGAGAAATCTTCCATAGTCTACCCTTAATTAATATGTGTCTATGCTAAAACTTTGATAAAAAATTAACCAGTGCCCAAAAGTCACTTCACTTGCCAGTCGTCATGATGAAATTACACACTTCAGCTTTGAAGGCAGACGTAAAGAAACACTAAACCTTGACTACTGCAAGGCATTTCAGTAGTCTGGATGTTACAAAAACTTTTGGATTTGAACTTCTGCCTGGTCAGAAACAAACAGATTGTGATTCTGTTTAGTGCCGCTAGTGGCACAGAAACGACACACTTCACCTTTAAAGGCCGAAGCAGAGAAACACCAAAGCTTGAATACACAGGGGTCACGAGAGAGGGAGACAAAGACAATTTCCCCATGAACACACTTGACGTCCATCTCTGAAATTGCCTTTGCTAACTCTGTGACCTTAACCAGCGATCCTCTCTCTCTTCAATTTCCTGTCAAATTAGTTTCATCCGATGATGCCTTAAAAACAACCCAGACCCCTAGCTATCACAATCCATCACGGAGAGTCAGAAGAAAGGTAAAACGAGGTTACCGAGTGTGAAGCCATAAAATGAATTAACTGGTTATTGAAAATTGTTCCTTCTCTAAAAATGTATTTTCATGAAAATACATGCATGTTTAAGTATTTTATGTGTTCCAAAACGTGATCGTCTCAAAAATGAACATCATTTACTCACTCTTGTTGTTTCTGAACGACTTTATCTCTTCCGTTGAAACAAGTAGCCGATTACCAAAAATGTTGACTGAGCTTTTTCCATTCTATGGTGATGAACGCTGTCGAGCTTCAAAAATGATAACACGAGACACAATAAAAGTAGCCCATATGACTCCTGCCATGGATTTTTAATGTGTTCTATAGTAAAATGGCTTTGTGTGAGAAACAGACGTTTCCCTCCGGTTTCCGAGCTCGTGTTTTTCTCATCTTGCCACTAGTTAGCATAAGCGTCCAATTGTTGAAAATCAAACCAGTATTTACAGTTTTTCTGAATTGCTAAAACACATTTCTTGAAACATCACTCATTTTCTTAAAACCTTAAACACAAATCCAAATACTCAAACTAAATTCACGAAACCTCTGACTCTTCCATCAAAATAAAACAATCACTGCAAAACCATTTCACTTGCACTCAAAATCAAACGGTGCACTCAGATCACACACACACACACACACACACACACGAGTCAATAAAATAAACACTACGGAGCATTCATTAGACACTACAGAGAAAAATGGAGAACACAGCATCCAGAACATTACAGAAAAAAGTATATTGTATTGAGTAAACAATTTTGTAATTCTGTAAAAAAGTATAGTAGTTGCAACTGAGTAAGGTGAATATATTGCATAGGCCTACTGTATGTGCTGCAAGAACAGTATTGTGCTGAATATTGAATAGTACTGAATGTTTGTATATATTCAGCACTTGGATACTGCAAAAATACTCCAGTCCAACTGCAAAGGTCAAATAAAACTCTAAATGAATAGCATATTACAGTACACTAAAATACTGTAAGTTGTGCAATTGTAAAATCAGGGTCAATGGGAGATTAATTCTGTCTCAGCATCATGTCTTTGTGCTTGAGTCCGGCCTGAGGACTTTGTCCACATCACAAATAATGTTGTCTTTTTTTTCTAGACAAAGAAAAAAACCCTCTGGTCTGACAGATCCAGCCTTGATAACACTTACTCTTTCTCTCCTCATCCTCAACTTCTTACATGTACTCTTCCTCCTCTCGTTCTCAGATTGTTTCCATCTATTGTTCGTATCACCATTCAGTCACCTGTGCCACTTGTGCACTCTGAACTGGCTCAGATTTTGTACAGTTGGTTTGATCACATCATTAGAAACAAGTGTGAGTAATGTTGAATCGTTGTGTGTAAACGATGACAACTGTGCTTTAGTTGTGTTTAACTTTTGATGCTTGCGTTTAGCATTTTGCCCCCCAAATGCATCACAGTGTGCAGAGTGTTTAAGTGAAGGAGAATGTGTTTAGAGTTTTGCAAAAAAGAGTGCATGAGATTTGCAAATAGAACCTAACTGCCTGAATGTGTTTAAGGTTTAGCAGAAAGAGTGCTTTATTTGACAAATTGGTTTAAGGTAGTGAGCATTTGGTTCAGAGATTGAGGTTTAGTGTTCTAGCAATTCAGAAAAACTGTAATGTCCACTGTTGCAGTAAAAGGGTTCTCCACTAGGTGGCACGATACTCTTATATTTGTGCTATTAAAACTTCTGAAATTGACAGACTATGTAACTTTGAAATATGGCTTAGTAATTTTAAATAATTGTCCTTGATTCAAGAAACATGTCCGTTCCTCTCAGTCTCAATTAAGCTGGCACCCTTACTTAACTGAAAACTCATCAGCCTAAAACTTATGAATAGATATGCGTTTTCTTTCTCTTCTATTAAACAGCCCTTGGGAGACACACTAACCTCTGAATCACAATATTAAAAATGCCAGGAGCAAGAAAAAACACGATTATCTTGGGCTTGGCAAAGTAATTACACTTTAAACGATTAACCCAGCACATGCTAATAACGTCCTGAGCTCTTTGATCTCCAGATCATGATACCAGCTGTGCATTATTTCAAACAAACATCCAAAAAGTAAATAAAGTCAATAATTACAAGCTGGCATGTATGTTATTAAGGGTACCTGCCCACGCGTCATGGATATTTAAAATTCTATAATTAACCGTCAGATCGGAGACAGAGAGAGCGTTTCAAAGTATTAAACTGCACATCCTGGAGCCAATGTAAAGTGTCAGGGTGTGTGAGCATGTCTTTAAAAAGGACTAAATACATAAACACGCACACTTTTTTACCTTCACTCCACTTGCCGCCATCCAAGAGCTCCCAGCCAGCCAGTTTGGCCTCAGTCAGTGGTTGATGGTTTTGTGGCCATGTTTTAAATGCACTGAATATGGAGAATACATCTGATGTGCTCAGTGTCAAGCTGAAGATCGTGTTGATTGCGCGAATTAAGTCTTGATGCCTTTGTTCTCTGAAAGACCGTGCTTTTGTTTTCGTTGGACATGAGCGACAGGCGTATATTGTGGCCCGAAGGCCTAGCGTAGCGTAGCAGCCTACTTCATGAAACCTGCAATGTGAAACCAGACATAGCAACTATTTTTGTGAACTGTGTATATTTGGAGCCATTTTTTTTTTTGGCTAGTTTTTGGTTTCTTTAACTATATGCTAAGTGTTCCTCTTCCTGTGTAATTTCTATCCATACAGAGCAAGTTAGTATTTGAAAGATGTTTGTGATCATCCTGACAAAAAAAAGAAAGAAAAGAATCACACACGCTGCTGCACTTGCGAACATGCCGCATACTCTCGGAGAGGAAAAAAATGGATGGCATCCCACCCAAGCATTTTATTATTTCTGAAAGGCAGGGCATATAGAAAAATATAAGTTTGGCAGTCTGGCTCTCGTAATGAAGGGGTTGATCAGGCACGTCTCCAGTGCAGACATTTGAAGATATGCCTTGGCCATCGTGCCACCGAAACCAGTAATATAGCATGTCACAGGAATATAGAAAAGAGTAGTATGGTCCTTCATTTGCCGTCATGTGTGCTGTTTGTACCTGCACGCTTGTCAGAACTCCCGCTGTGTGTCACATTTGTTGACATTCCATAAACAAACCCATACTTGCTGTCAACAGCCGAAACATTGTCCTCAGTTGTTTTTATTTTTATTATTATTTGTTTAATCCACCTTATTTTTCCCATAAGAGTATCTGGTTTCAAATGCCATTCGCTTCCAGCTATTTTTAGCTGTGCAAAACAGCTCGTTTTGCTGCTGGACATTGCAAACTGGTGTGTCTTACCATATTATGTTAATGTATAATCTTAATTATGAACACATTGGTTTGTAGTGCGGTAACAGTTTTACCGTTTACTGTACATTGCTATTCTTCTCGTTATTTTCCTACAGCAGCTAATGAACCGGAAGTCTCGCACATTCACAGAAAACAGTTAAGGCTAAATTGTGTACAGATTTGGCTACTGGGCGTGCGCACATCAATAGTATAATCATCAGCGTAATTTTTGTCACAACAATAATTACTAATTTTGCATTATTGTAAGGGGTAGGTTTAGGGTTGGGGTAGGTGCAGACGTTAATAAAACACTATTTAATAAATACTTCACACGTAATATGTAGTTACGGTTTTTATCCCCTCTAGCCACAACAAAAGAAAACGGCTTACTTCCGCATTGAAAAATAAGGTGTATAGGTGGCTTTTTACGTAACATTTTATTTTGTTTGTACTTTTAAAATGGTACAAATGTAAAATTTTTTCGTCTTCTTTTTTTAGTTTTATTTTTCATCAAGTTTACTCACATTTTGAAAAACTGATTCAAAGTTTTTTAAATTTTAACTGGCTATTTTTATGTGGGGTGGGGGGGCTTAAATATAAGTATCTGCATAGCCAACAACTTTTTTTTATATATATACTGCTTTAAAAATAGTTTATAATATAATATAAGCCAAACCTTGGGATCATATGATCAATTTATATGATCTAATCTTTAACTAATATTTATATTAGAAATGGTGTTGCATTTATATTAGTTATGGGTTCTTCTTAATGAACAATGGACTTATGATGAACTGGATGTTGTATTTTGTTGCAGGAGGCCACGGTTGTAGGTTTAAGTTTGTTTGACATATAAAAAAAAACTGTTAAAACCATATTTATTTCAGTCTCTGAAATAAAAACCTGGGACTCATAGATTAAACATGCTTATTACACAGTGCATAAAATTTTGTAGATGCACTTTAAATGCACCAATTCATCATGCAGCCTGTTTGTGTTTTATTATTATATTTAATTATTATTTATTTTTATATATTATATTATTTTTTATTGATTTATTATGATTCATTTTGGCTGAGTAGAGCTGACGGGGCCAAATTTCACAGAAATTACATGAGTGTGTGTTTATGCCTGTTTTCTGTTACTTATGGTTTTATCGTAGTACAAAAGCTGCAAATCTAATTCCTGGAGTGACGCCCCATCCCTCTAGTGTGCTTTAAATGTGCTTTAGCTACTGGGTGTTCTCTGCAATGAATCAGCCATGGAGCTCGACACAGCGGTGCTTGGCCAGCGGCCTGCGAGTATTAATGTGCGCTGCGGCATCAGCGGGGCCTCTAGTTAAAGAGAAATGAGATGAGAGGAGTTAGGAGCTCTGCGGTACAAGCGCCTGCTGGACTGAGGTTAAACACAGATCTTGAAATGAGAATTTGACTATCTGCTCTCATAAAAGCCTCAGTGAGGGCCGAGCGCGCGAGAGAAACCGCGGCGTCTCTTTCGCTGCTTGCTTGCTGAGAGCAAACAGAAGTCCTGTGTGTTCGCCAACCCTCTGCGGGTGTTGATTTGCCTCTCTGTTTTTTTTCTTGCTTACCCGAACAGAATTTTGTTGTATGTCATCAAGTATTGAACCCGTTTGTCCTCTGCCACTACCACCCCACCCCAGTGTCAATGAAACAAACAAGGCATTAAACCTATCCCTGCAAGTCTAGCTTAATTCACACTATAAAAGGTGTTAACCTACAATTGCTAACTTAATGAGCTGTTTCTACATGATTTATGCCATAAAAATAGTTATGTTGTATAAATGTAATTGTTTTAGCGATATTAAATATGTTTGACTCGAATAAAACCAGTTAATACCAGAATCATGTCTCAATAAAGTATTGCCAAAATATTTAGAAAAAACATTTCTAACGTTTCGAATTATTTGATTTTCATTATATGGACCATAAACCATAAAAAAAAAGTGTTACTTGAAAGAAAATAAACATTGAATGAAAAAAAAAAGATTAAATAAATAAACAAACAAACTTATTTTATTTCAGCTAGTTGCCAAAGAAACATTTCTAATTTTTGGTTTGCCTAACTTAAATTAATTCATTAATTAATAATTTAATGAATGAATAAAAACTATACAGACAATAATAAAAATAACAAAAACACAATAAAATTACTGCAACTAAAATTAAAGTGAAAACAGAAAATAGAAAAAATATAATTGAATTCAAAATAAAAACTATAATAATATAGCAATAATAATAAATTAACACTGGTATGTTCAAACAAACAGTTTACTCATTCTTCAAAATATCTTTTTTTTCCCCCACAGAAATAAATGTGAAACATCACCGAAAATTCATTTTTGAGTGAACAACCTACCTTTGTCTTTCTGTCAGATTTATTATTATTATTATTTACAAATAAAATGTTGTAATGAGATGACATATATTCTCTGGCGTATTGGAGTCTTTTTTTTATGCCTTCGTGGAGAAAATGAAAGGAACAAACAAAGGCTGCTTAAAAAGTGGACCGTTTTCTGGTCAACTGAACACTGGAGTGTGCCTTTAATAAGCAATAATGTTTTTGCCTCTCCTACCACATAAACAGTTACAATTTCTAGATTATGGAACATGATGAACCATAAATCATAACTGGCTCAAACCAGGACCCTGACCTTTAACCCTCCGTCAGCTGATGTTGCCATTTGCCTCCTGAACCCACACGACAGTCATGTTTTACTAGCTAGAGTTGAGCTTCAGCTAATTGCTGGAGTTTGAGTTTGTTGTTTTACGGAGTCATTTTATCTGATGCCACAGGAAAACACGGCCCTTGGACAGTGAAGGCCAGCGCTTGCCAGCTCAGTGTGGTGATCCTGAACTATGCAACACCAGTTAAACACTGAGTGCTCAGAACTGTGGTCGACTGCGGCGGGATTCAACGTTTGTGTCCCGCTGCAGCTCTACGCTTTATTCTCCGTTTATCATGGCAGTGCGGAGCCTGGCGCCGCTGCCGCCTTTTAAAATGACATTGGTTAAATGACGTTAACATCCCCGTTCTGAGGTTTGAACTCTAGTTTTGGGCGGCTGACTTGTTTGTGTCTCTAACATATGATCAAAGTAAAGAGATTTGTACTAATATTCCTTACCCATGAGAAACGTCACATGCCCGTCCTATGATGTGTGAGCCTTTGTCTTTATTAGGAGTGTTTGGAAAGCTTTATACTTGTTAAGGGTTCTTTATACTGGAAATTATAGTCTTAATAGGAGTGGTGTGTTTAAATATCTCAAGTATTTAGGCACTTAAGACGTGCTTAATGTCTAAATGTCAGCAGACCCTCTAAACCATTCCTGTAAGAAATCAGAAGTTTTTTTTTTTTTGCAGGTTTACCCAAAGAGATAGTTTACCCAAAAATGAAAATTCGGCCATCGTTTTACCCTCATGTTGTTCCAAATCTATTTGGCTTTTCTTTCTATTAGGATATTTTGAAGAATGTTGTTAACCAGAACCTTTTATGTAGCCATTGGACAAAAAAAAAGAAAACACTAGTTCAACCAAAAACGAAAATTCTGCCATCATTTTACCCTCATGTTGTTCCAAATCATATGGCTTTTCTTTCAATGGGATATTTTGAAGATTGTTGGTAATCAGAACCTTTTAAGTAGCCATTGGACAAAAAAAAAAAACCCTGAGACGTTTCTCAAAATATCTTTGTTTATGTTCCACAGAAAGAAAAAGAAAGCCATACAGCGACTTGAAGGTGAATAAATGGCAACAAAATTTGAAATTTCCCTTTAATACTTTTTTTGACTGGCAGTCAAAAGGCAACATGTTTCTGACACACAAAAAGTGTCTAACACTTTATCGCATGCTGGCCTACAATCAGCAGAAAATGGTTCACATCCTCAGGCAGCACTGCTCCCATCCATCAGTGCTGTGATAGGGAAACAATAGTGGGCTGTTCTGTCTGTCATCGGGTCTGTTTTGATCTCTCTGTAATGCTAATGAAGCTATCAGTCAGTCCAGCCAAACCCACTCTCCCCAGTACATATTAAAGCACCCCGAACATCATTCCCCAGTCTCAAATGACTCAACAGATGGGCTCCTGCTGAGCATCTGTGATCTTTGGATACTGATTATTGTGATGTAACTTACAGTACACTGGCAAAGTTATCAACTAGTTATGGCAGAATTGATATAGCTGGTCTGGTGACATTATTAGACCTGCCAATATAAACTTTATTGGTCAAGTACAGGAAATATATTGGTTGCCAAAAAGAATTTGGTCACTTAAAGGGATAGTTCACCGAAATATGAAAGTTCTGCAATCATTTACTCACTCTCAGGTTGTTCCAAACTGGTATGAATTTATTTATTCTGCTAAATACAAAATATGATATTTAGAACAATGTGGGTAACCAAACAGTTTCTGGACCCCAATTAACAGTCAGCAACTGTTCAATATGAATGTAAGTGAATGAATATGAATTATGATGAATGAATGTCATTGCATCATATGAAAATATCAAACCAAGTGGCATTTATTTTCAAGTAAGTCATTCAATTTTCAAGGAAGAGTTTTTGGGCTTAAAATATATAGTGAAATTAAAGATACAAAGTGCCTGGCACACTCATATATTTCATAGGTGTGATGGATAAAAGTCCAATATAAACTCTAAAATGTATACATTTTGCACACTACTCAAACTTGCATCATTATGATTTTTTTAACATGTCAGTCAATTGACCTTCATTCAGAATTAGCCTTTGCAATAGAATTGACTGAAACATTGCTTATAGAATTTCATAATGATGCAAACTGGTTGGGTTTACAAGACAATACTCTTCAAAAGTAAAGTTATACTTCACTCAGGAAATATATACAGTATGTGACCCTGGACCTCAAAAGGGTCAATTTTTCGAAATTGAGATGTATACATCATCTGAAAGCTGAATAAATATTTGGCCGAGATACAACTATTTGAAACTCTGGCATCTGAGGGTGCAAAAAATTTAAATATTGAGAAAATCACCTTTAAAGTAGCCATGTATATTACTAATCAAAAACTAATCAAGTTTTGATATAGTGACAGTAGGAAATTTACAAAATATCTTCATGGAACATGATCTTTACTTAATATCCTAATGAGTTTTGGCATAAAAGAAAAATCAATAATTTTGACACACACAATGTAGTTCAGTCAGGATCTCTTAAGTCAAAAAGAACCCATAGACAAGCATTTAAGTCAACTTTTTTTATTAGCATGTTTACTAAAGTTACATTTGGCAGTATATGGCTCTGTTCCAAGTTCCCTGTCATTTTCATGAGCTCCACGAAAGCCAGGACAGGGAAACAGCAGTCACTTCAGGGGCAACCCTCCTATTTTAAGAACAGGAGAGCAGCACAAACAATCCCCAGAACAGAGCATGCAACAATGACAACAGAATGACATTGTTTAAGTTAAGCACAGTTAAAGGAGGAGATGGGGAGGAGGTGGGTTGCAAGCAGCGTAATAGAGAAAGCAGCAAAGCAAGCAGACAGAAGCAGTGTTTAAGTAAGGCGCCCTGTTTGAGATTTGCCAATTGCAAGCTTAGGAGTCGGATCAGCTGATAGGGGCTGGGTTTCAATTTCACCAGTCAGCTGATAGCGGAGCTTGACTACGAGGCCTGCCTGAACTAACGCAGGATGATTGATTGGCTATGGACTAAAAATATACCCCCAGCGACTTACGATGGTTTGTGGTACAAGGGTCACATATATCCCTTATGTCTTTACAAACCCATAGGTGACAGGGAACAGTCCGGTAGAAAGAACAGGTAAGGTAACTCAATTTAGATTAGCAACCAGACGTGAGGATACAGGCGATTCATGGCGGTAGGAATGGTGTAGGGGAAAGCACAGATGAGACCAGACGATGAAGAAGTGAATAGTGACTGCTTTTATAGTGAGGGGATGAGGTGATTGCTGACAGGTGTGCTGATTGGGAAGTAGTTGCAGGTGTGGATCAAGGTGAATGCTGGGAAATAGAGTTCTGGGCTGGTGACTGAACTGGTGAACTTGTGACAATAGGACTTTTATCTTCAAAACACAAATGAAGATATTAATCTGAAGATTTAGATTCTCGGTGACAGTTCATTCTACCCAATTTTTTACACTTCAAAAAGTTCATTCCGTCAAGTGTCAGAGATTTGAAGTAATGGATTTAACAGTGGGACAGAAATCTCTCAGGTTTCATTCAAATATTTGTGTTTCGAAGATGTATGAAAGTTTTTACGACAATGTTACAAACAGTTAAAGCCTGCAAAGAAGTTAACCCTGCTTAATAAATGTCGCGACGGGAAATCATACCAACACGTATCGGAAACTAGCCAAGGTTTGTCTAATTTGCTGAGATTTGTTTAGGCTAGACAATTAAAAAAAAAAGTTTTGGTCACACTTGAGATCAGAGAACACTATCACTATGAATAGTTGTTTATTACCATGTGTATTACAGGACATTGCTGTTTATTAGTACGTAAAACGCCTATAAGTGCTTTAATCTGATGACCATATTCTAGAACCATACCCTAACATAACTACCCTACAATACCATTACGTACTATTAATAAGCAGCAAATTAGTTTATTTGTTATGAGGGGGAAACTCTAAATAGTGAATAGGGGTCCCCAGTTGTTGGGGAGTATGTTACATGTAACGGAATTACATAATTTAATTACAAAAGAGATGTAACTGTAATCAGTTACAGTTACTAAGAAAAACTGTAATTAAATTAGTTACGTATGAAAATGTTAACAATTACAAAGGGAATTGCATCTAAATATTTTCATACAGAAATGATTTGATTTCTTTCTTTCCCAAATTGCATTGACTGCTTTAATGTTTCAGGAGACATGTTATTCCATCATTGTTTATTCCTGTTTAGTTACATGTATATGCTTTATTTAAGACAAAAAAATTAAAACTTTTTTTTCCCAAGACATTGGAGAGGGCAATGTTGTAGCTATGCAAGCATTTGATTTCAAAAACAGTATCATAACTATATCTTATTTTTAATTGGTATTTATCCTTAGAAATCTCAAAGTAAAGAGAGGCATAACGTCTGATTTTGTGGTGGCTGTGCTTTAAAATTAAATGATTAATTCAAGTGATGAGTACTGCTGTAAAGGTTAACCCTGCCTGCTTTAAACGTTCCAAAATGATTAACAGTTGGAAACATTCATTAGAAATTTGGAAAGGTAATCGAAAAGTAATGTAATCAGATACATTAATAAAGTAATTGAAAAAGTTACACTACTTATTACATTTTAAATAGGGTATATTGTAATCTTTAACCTACTACATTTCCAAAGTAACCTTCCCAACACCTGTGTTCCCTAATCTGAAGCATTACCAAAGTCGCTAAAGGGGTCTGAAAAGTTGTTAGTTGGCAACACTGTTTACTGGTTTGAAACAACATGATGCTGAGTAAATGATGACAGAATTTTCATTTTTGCATGAACTCATGGATTGTGTCCATTTGTGGTTGTCAAACATTAGTAAGTCATGCTCATATTATAAACTACCCCTGTGGTTCCCTCTAGTAGGACACCTGAGTGAACGTGAGGAGAACTGACTTCATACATCCAAATATAGCTCAGACGTGAAGTTAGTCCTTGGAAAAGCTCTAGTTTAGCACCTGTGACATTGATACATTTGCAAATGTGGCTTAAATGCTTTGTGGGTCAGTTTTACAAGGAATTTCAATCGATTAGGCATTTACATAGACACCTATTAGAAGGAATGTTAATTATGTTTATTATGAATGTTAGCTTAATAATACCATTTAGCATTATAAATGAGAAAATAGAGACTAAGCATTGTTGACACATACTCTCTCTGGAGCCATTAGTGGTCAAAGAGAAGAGTTTGTGGCGCCAGTGCTGTATGAGACTCTTTGATTTGTGACCTTTCCCAGGTTAATTATAAAGAAGCAGTCCATTAGAGTTAAGGGTGCTGGTTTTCATCTCAGTCTTACATTTACCATAGCACTATATCCGTGAGGTCTCTGCTTTATTAATAGCTAAATTATTTCATATCTTTTGATCGTTCTGAATGGCATGATATCTGCAGTGCTTGTGTAATTGTGTAATGCTCCTCTAAAGGATGCTCTGTTTACAGGAACAGACATTACCTGGCAATTTTCTGCTTACTTTTACCTTTTGGTAGTCAGTCTTCATTTCGCTTCAACAGGTTAACTCATCCAGTTCTTTCATCTTGAATAGAGCAGCCTGTGAAAGAGTTGGCTTTATTGAATGACTTGAATTATTGGCATAGTTGCAAAAAAGCTCAGAAATGTCTTAACAGAGATTATTTATTGCAAAACTGGATCATTTGTAAAATAAATAAATAAATGCCATGATATTAGCAACATAGTTTATATTTAATGCTGCGCCATACAGTGTAACAAAATGTGAAAGCACAATGCAGGGTTAACACAATATACTCAAAATAATTCATTTGTTGTTTTTAGTTGCAATAAAAGCTAAAAATACAATTAATCCAAATAAAACATGTAGTTTATGAATCCATGCACATTTTGTTGGAAAATTATAGCATGCAATGCAAACCTTTTGTTTGGGTAGATACTTCAAGTCATATCATTAGAGTTATCGGAGACAAAATATTTTAATAAAAAAAGAAAAAAAAACATGTGGTAGAACTTTTGGGCTAATGAAATATGAAACTTTTTTTTTTAGAAGACAAAAAAAATACATTTATGTTCTTGTTTTAGGAAGTTAAAGAATACAGAATATTGTGCAATTATAAGTCAGTATTAAATAATATATATATATATATAAAAAAATCTCCTTTGATTGACAAACACCAAAATAACAGTTTTTATGTGAATCAAATACCGTGGGAAATGTTTAGCACTGATTTATTTCCTGAATTGTTAAGCATTACCCACCAATTGTTAATGGTCGTTGTCAAAGCAGCATGGTTTGTTATGCTCCTTTATGTCTTGCTTTGGGTTTGAATTGGTCTGTAGCTTCAAAAGTCTCTAATGGATGTCTAATTATATGTTTGGTCTGTTATTGTGTCAACTTGACCACATTTTCTGCTGTAAAGCCCTGTTTCAATAACACAATCATGATATTGTCATCTCAAGCCTCCAAGTAAACAGTCCTTGTTTCCGTCGTGACAGTGTGTGTGTGTGTGTGTGTGTGGATGGAGACTGCAGCAATAGGATGTTTGTGGCATTTCCCCCTGCATAAGCACAGCTGTGTTTGGTATGCTGGTCGCCTGAGCTCCAGTCACTAAAGCTGACGCCTGCTCGCTCTCACAAAACATGCAGGCGGCACTACTGAGAATGACTTGGTGGAAAGATAACAACGGTTTGTGTAAACCATTCGAATGATGACTATGCTTGAAACGCCATTATTTATTTCGATAGTTGGTCGGCCCACATATGTTATGGGTCTTGAAAGCTCAAGTGAATGCCAGACATTTTAAACATAGTTTTGGGAGTGTGCTGTTATGTTTGTGGTTTAAGTGTGGTGGAAGTTTACCTCACAACTAAGCACCTCTCATTCTTTTTTAACATGCATGAAAACACAAGGTATGGATTGCTTTTTATGCCAGTATAATTCTTATATTTAGCGACTGGCTTCAACAATAATTATGGCTGATGGCCTAAAACCAGTGTGAGAGCATTTCCGGAGAGCATTTCTAACACGCGCAAGTGATGTTTTGCCAAATGTGAGGATATTTTCTACAGTCCTTGATGAAATATCAAATAAGTCAGTCAGTTTTTTTTTTTTTTTGTATGCAGTCATTTTCCAACTGTGCATGAATTCAAAGGTTTAATGAAGTTGTATATAGATTTTCTGATATTATAAAATTAATAAAACTAACTATATAACAATTCTTGTATAGTTCGACTATTTTTTTTTTTTTTTTTTTTTTTTTTTTGTTTTTTTTCCAATACTTGAATGTACAATAGACTACTATTAAATGAGAAAAAGTCCAACATTAAATGACATAAAATCATTCCTGTGGAGTCCAAAAACCTCAGAACAATACTGAAAATTCTTTACTGTTTAAAAAAAAAAAAAAAAAAAAAGTATTTTTATGACATATATTATATAAGTCTTGCAGCATTCACCTTAATACAGAGTCCTTTTCAAGATCATGTAGGACTTCACCTAACACAGTTGAACAGTGTTTTGGTCCAGTGAGATATACAGTAGAGAGGAGACAGGGGTTTAGTCAAGGGTTCTGACTCTGAATAGGGCTCTACTGCAGATAAATGGTCTGTCTGAGAGTAAGGAGCGGTGCGGAAAGATGGATGACTGCTTTTCTATTACTGTCAAAATGTGATAAACAAGTTAGTAAAGCTCTGCCGGAGATGCTTTGGCCCTGCCCCACCCTGGTTCTCACCACAGCCAGACTGGTACAGATCACTGCTCTGAGATGCTCTGAGTCCGTTTGGGAAACAACTTAAAGATTTGTTATTCAAATGTGATGGGGCATATAATGCAGGTTATGCACCTGTTTTCTGCATGTTTTGGGCCATGTTAGGGAAAAATCATGAATAATTTATTCCAATGGTTCTTAATTGGAGGGTCCCAACCCAAAACTTTTGCAAGGTACAGTACACTCTTAAAAATAAAGATTCCAAAAGGAATGGAAAACAGTTATACAGTGGGTACGGAAAGTATTCAGACCCCCTTAAATGTTTCACTCTGTTATGTTGCAGCCATTTGCTAAAATCATTTAAGTAAATTTTTTCCTCAATGTACACACAGCACCCCAGATTGACAGAAAAACACAGAATTGTTGACATTTTTGCAGATTTATTAAAAAAGAAAAACTGAAATATCACATGGTCCTAAGTATTCAGACCCTTTGCTCAGTATTTAGTAGAAGCACCCTTTTGATCTAATACAGCCATGAGTCTTTTTGGGAAAGATGCAACAAGTTTTTCACACATGGATTTGGGGATCCTCTGCCATTCCTCCTTGCAGATCCTCTCCAGTTCTGTCAGGTTGGATGGTAAACGTTGGTGGACAGCCATTTTTAGGTCTCTCCAGAGATGCTCAATGGGGTTTAAGTCAGGGCTCTGGCTGGGACATTCAAGAACAGTCACAGAGTTGTTGTGAAGCCACTCTTTCATTATTTTAGCTGTGTGCTTAGGATCACTGTCTTGTTGGAAGGTAAACCTTCAGCACAGTCTGAGGTCCTGAGCACTCTGGAAAAGTTTTCGTCCAGGATATCCCTGTACTAATTCATCTTTCCCTCGATTGCAACCAATCCTCCTGTCCCTGCAGCTGAAAAACCCCCCCACAGCATGATGCTGCCACCACATGCTTCACTGTTGGGACTGTATTATACAGGTGATAAGCAGTGCCTGGTTTTCTCCACACATAACACTTAGAATTAAGGCCAAAAAGTTCTATCTTGGTCTCATCAGACCAGAGAATCTATTTCTCACCAGATGGAGTCCTTCAGGTGTTTTTGTAGCAAACTCCATGCGGGCTTAGGCTGCATGAGGAGAGGGTCGTGGGCCACCTGCATAAAGCCCGACTGGTGGAGGTTTGCAGTGATGGTTGACTTTCTACAACTTTCTCCCTTCTCCCGAATGCATCTCTGGAGCTCAGCCACAGTTATCTTTGGGTTCTTCTTTACTTCTCTCATCAAGGCTCTTCTCCCCCGGTAGCTCAGTTTGGCCGGATGGCCAGCCCTAGGAAGGGTTCTGGTCATCCCAAACGTCTTCCATTTAAAGAATGGAGGACCTGTGCTCTTAGTAACCTTAAGTGCAGCAGAATTTTTTTTTTTTGTAACCTTGGCCAGATCTATGCCTTTCCACAATTCTGTCTCTGAGCTCTTCAGGCAGTCCTTTGACCTCATGATTCTCATTTGCCTCTGACATGCACTGTGAGCTGTAAGGGCTTATATAGACAGGGGTGTGGCTTGCCTAATCAAGTCCAATCAGTATAATCAAAAACAGCTGGACTCAAATGAAGGTGTAGAACCATCTCAAGGATGATAAGAAGAAATGGACAGCACCTGAGTTAAATATATGAGTGTCAAAGCAAAGGGTCTGAAGACTTAGGACAATGTGATATTTCAGTTTTTTTTTTTTTAATAAATCTGCAAAAATGTCAACCATTCTGTGTTTTTCTGTCAATATGGGTGCTGTGTGTACATTGAGGAAAACAATTAACTTAAATGATTTAGCAAATGGCAGCAATATAACAAAAAGTGAAAAATTTAAAGGGGTCTGAATAATTTCCGTACCCACTGTATATGTGACAAAGAACCGTTTTCCCCTTTTGTGGAATGGAAAGGTTCCTTGGATGCTAAAGTTTCTTCATGAAACCACTGACTCAAAAAAAAAAATATTTTAATAATGTAAAAGTAAATAAGACCCAGACTGTGTTCAATACAGGTTCATTTGCAACAAGAATAAACATGACTTGCAACCACAGTGCGTTCTGTGCAATGATTTATTGGCTGCCAAGGGCATCTTCCATCAAGGAACCATCTAAATTTGAATCCAAAAGCCAATTTTCTCATTGTCTCTCATATTAAAGGAATAGTTCACTCACTGCAAACTGAAAATGTACTGAACATTCACCCTCGGGCCATCCAAGATGTAAATGAGTTTGTTTATTCATCAGAACAGATTTTGGAGAAAATTAAGCATCACAAGTAATCGACATGAGTCCAGTCCATCAATTGTGAAAGTGAAAAGCTGCATGTTTGTAAGAAACATATTCATCATTAAAGAGGTTTTTTAACATAGTTTCTGCCAAAATGCGAGTCCATAATTCTTAATAACACTTCCCCAGTAAAAAAAAAGTCCTGTTTTTACTTGTAAATGGTGCCTGATCTGTTTATATTTCTCTTCTGATTCAGACAAGTTGACTTTTTCACCGGAGACAGCAATATTATGGATAGAGGACTTGTATTTTAGGCAGATACATCAGTTTGGATTGTGTGTGGATTATTGTGATGTTTGTATCAGCTGTTTGGACTTTCATTTTGACGGCACCCATTCGATGCTGAGGATTTGATGAGCAAGTGATATAATGCTAAATTTCTCCAAATCTGTTCTGATGAAGAAACAACTTCATATACATCTTGGTTGGCCTGAGAGTGAGCAAATTTTAGCAAAAAAAAAAAAAAATATCTGCTTAATTCAGACTAAGCTTGTTTGTTGGTCGGTCTTAGCAGGTTTAAGATCACCTCTGGTCTCCCATCTGAAAGATGAAAGCCAAAACCCCTCTAAACCAGTCTGGGAGAAGACCAGCTTTATTTACCAGTGAAAGCTGCAGTCAGGCTGTTCCCAGACCTGCTGGTCAGGCTAAACCAAACAGCGCAGCTCAGATCACCCAGAAATTGGCCTCCCACTGCAGCAGCAACGGCAGCACCAGCTCCCGACCGCCAATCCCCACAGACAGATGGGCAGGCCTGGCGACAGCGGTGCAGTGGCAGACCGCGGCTGTTTGTCTTTCAAGTTCTCAGAGCGCACCCTCAGCCAACCAGTGACAGTTTGCTGTGTTGCTGCGGCTTTTCCCAGGCTGCAGAAGCCGAGGAAGGAGAGAGAGAGAGAGAGGGAGGGTGTCTCCCAGATCAAACAGGAACTCCCTGACAGTGATGAGAAGCTTGGGAAATTAGGAGCAAGCCAGGCAAACGCATTACGCAGAGTGGCAGAGACAGCATGCTAAGAGTCAGCAGTAATAACAACAACAGAAGAAGAGGACTGAGGTTTTAATCTGTGCCAACTAGAAAAAAATGTCATATAATGTCAGACCAGTGCTCCCTGTGACCCAGTTTCTCCCTCACGTTGATTGTTCATTTAGGTCAGGTGTGCCCCGTCTTGTCCCTCGTTATCCTGTGTATTTGCCCCAGTCTGGCAGTTTGTGTTTGTCGATCCACTATCGTCATAGCTCGTGTGTCTCCGCTGTTCCCAAGTGTGGATTACTTGTTCAGGTCAATAATAAAGGTTGTTCGTTTGATCTTCGTCTCCGTCTTCTCTCCAACACAGAGTTGTGACAGAGACTCGACCAACAAAATAAGTAAAGTTGCGTGTTTCCCCTTCGTTTTGGTTCCGTTGTTTCACTCAGTGTTTTTGTTTCCATTGTTGCCCCTATGGATGCCTTCACCCGCACAAAGTATCCTCCTAACTCCTGCGGAGAAGGGGAGCTAGATTCGAGGGTCAAAAGAAAATCGCCAAAATCAAAAGATACCCGGATGACTCGCTAGATACTCTAGTTTGAATGATTGCATGCAGAGCGCCGTCGTTGACTGAAAATGGCCCTCGGAGAGCGACTCTGCGCCTTTGTGGAGGGTAGGGTGAGAATGTATTGCGCTACCATCTGTCCCACGGAGATCTCGCAGTTCGACTCCCGACCCAGAGCCCAGCCCACAACCTCCTCGCTGTGCGGAGCCAAGCCGAGCCCACAGAGGACGGAGACGACATTTATTCGCCATCGAGAACGCGAGCAAGAGCAGGCAGTGCAGAGTGACATGAGCGGAGGATGACAAGACGGCATATGAGAAGCCAGCCATGGGGACGGTGAGATTGCGGAGGAGCTCTCCCATACACTGCGTTCCTGAGGGTGCGCTGAGAGTGTATATGGATTGCTGGACTTCGAAGGGGACACTAATAGGAGGGAAACAGATTGAAGCGACTGCCCTTCTCCTCTCCTTATCCCCGATGGTCCATTCAGCCCTTTCGTCTCCTGTCCCACGTCCGCCCAGAGGGGCTTACGTTTCACAGCAGCGGAGAGCGAGATGTCCCCGAGTCAGGCAGGAGTGGGCTTTGATCCCGGAGGAACCTTGCCCCACGATTCCTCTGCATCCCCTGACCTCGAGCTTTCCGTCTCCAATGGGGGCTCCTCCGACGTCGGCAGAACCTGAGTCGGAAAACATCCTGCTGCCATGGATCCTAATCCCGGGCTCCACCATGGGCCGCCATCAGCTGCTGTGGCCAGGGTCTCACATGGACCGCTGTGCCAAGTCCATCTGTCTCTTCCCTGGCTCCTCCCTCCTTCGTCGCCCCCTTGGTCTCTGTCTGCCGGCCTCCTCCCGGGTGTCCATCCGTCCTCCTGAGCCTCCTTCCAAGTTCCCTCCCTCTGTTGTTTCTACGGCGAGAGGACGTGCGAAATCCGTTCTGGATTAATTGTAAAGGTTTGTTAGAATTGGCTGGAAGACCTGCCGAGAGAGCATTGCAATAGTCCAACCTGAACAGAACAAGAGCTTGAACAATGAGTTGAAGCATGTTCCGAAAGAAAGGGCCATCTTCTTGATGTTGAATAAAGCAAACCTGCAGGACCGAACAGTTTTAGCAATGTGGCCTGAGAAAGTAAGCTGATCATCAATCATAACTCCCAGGTTTTGTTTCCCCTCCGGCTGTTTTTTGAAGGCCGTTAGGGATGATGGTATAACTGGATGGTTAAAATTGTGATGAAAGTGGTTGTTTGATGGAACCCCAAGCCGTTCTGTCTGGCAAGGGTGAGTGAAGGTGTGGTCCTTAATCCCGGCAAGACATGCTCTGTTAGACACAGCTTGAGATGCAAGCAGCTATCATCGGCATCATCAGGATGGAATGAGAGGTAGAGTGTCATCAGCACAGTAGTGATATGAAAGGCCATGTTTCTGAATGACAGAACCTAACGATGCCATGTAGACAGAGAAGAGAAGAGAAGTGGTCCAAGAACTGAGCCCTGAGGCACCCCAGTAGTTAGGTGTTGCGACTTGGACACCTCACCTCTATCTGGACCTATCTGAGATATAAGACTCAAACCACTGGAGTGTGGTTCCTGAGATGCCCTTTGCCAATAGGGTTGACAGGAGGATCTGGTGGTTAAATGTGTCAAAAGCAGCAGACAGATCCAGCAAGATAAGTATTGAAAATTTGGAATCCGCGTATTACCACTTTAGGGCCGCAACACCTGAGAGCAAGACAGTCTCGGTTGAATGTCCACTTCTGAAGCCAGATTGGTTTGCTGTTCAGGAGGTTGTTCTGTGTGAGAAAGCAGAGGCTGGGTTGAACCACAGCTAATTCAAGTTTTTTGCAGTGAAGGATGAAGGGAAACGGTCTGTAGTTTAATAAAGAGTTGGTAAGCGGGTGGGTTTATACAAGCCTGTCTAAATGCTGAGGGAAAAACACCAGTGTGATGGGATGTGTTATTTGATGTGAGTGAGTGCAGGTACAACTGTAGGAGAAATGGCTTGAAGGAGATGAGGTGGAATAGGATCAAGCGGACAAGTAGTTGGATGATTGGAAAGGATGAGTTTAGAGGTTTCTGCCTCAGAGAGTGGAGAGAAGGTTGAAAATGAGTGTATGTTTGCTGGTAAGGTGTGCTTGGCAGATTGTGGTGTGAAAAATTGTGCACTGATGGTTTTAATTTTATTAATGAAGAGCGTGTCCACTAGTCTTTAAAACCTTGTTGTGTTTAAACTATTCAAACTTTCATGGAAAATGTCTTTTAAATAAAGACTTAGAGTTGTTGGATGCTTAATAGTGGTGACATTGAAGTCATATTTCCATAGTGTAGCTTGTTTATTGCCTAATTTAGCTTTTTACTTCTGGCGATTGTATTTAGGCTTCAAAATTCATTAAAGTTGTGTTCATTTGTAAAAATTATCATGATGAAAAAAATGTGTAAGAATCATAAATAATTTTATGTCACAGAGCTTATGACAACATCCTATTGGGTTTTTGTCGAGGGAACCAGGGTGATTCTAACTTCCAGGTTGGCCTAAAAAAATGCACAAAATTAGCACAAAATGCAAAAGCATCATGGCTTGTGATCTACAGACATACAGCAACCATTTTGATTTATTAAAAGTTATTTTACATCAGAACTTCCACCCTTTCACTCAAAGTGACTAACTCAAGAAGGATAGTTCTCTAAAATTGCTATGTGATCATTCACTTTTCTGTCCCGTCTCTCTCTGTCTGTCTCTCTCTTTCTTTCTCTACACTCCCCTTTATCTTACTCATCTCATCTCTGCTCTCTCTGCTTTGAAGAAATCATGCAATTTTGTGACTCCACTAATGAAACAGTCATTTAGCTTTGGACTTTGATGTATCATTCATTATACTCTCTTCGGTCGCCTCACGCTTCCTTTTTTTGCTAGCGCTGTGTCCGAGACCGTCTTTGGGTTGTTGTTGTCTAATTAAATGTAATTTCTTATTTTTTGTGGTTGTTGTGTGTCCCGTCTAGCCTTGTAATAAGAGAAATTGCACGAACGGTCTGCAGAGGAGAGACGCCACTGACAAGACGCTCCTGCTGTCATTCCTGGGCACGGCCTGTACATCTGCCGTGAGGAACCTTGTCATTACCCTCCTCTGACACAAACACACACATTCACACCCGCAGAGGCCTGCTCAAGACACTCGCCTTACGGGAAACAAGTCTGACTCCACGCTGTCACTCAAAACTCTTGCGCAAGTGCTTTTGTTTGTCGTGTTAGTGTTGAGATGTTTCTGCACCATTTATTCCGTGATAGACTGCTTGATGTTGTATGTAAAATGAAAAACGCGGACTTGTCCCAAACAAGACAAGTTGAACCTTGTTATAAGGGGGCTCGCCTAGAAAACACAAAGTTTAGTTGTTGAAGGTTGCCTGACAACAGTACAACTTCACTTATGAACAAAACAGTCACTCGTGTTTATATATCAGCTATTTTTCATATAATGGCTTTCAGTTTGCTCATCCAATCACAATTTACAGTCTGTTTTGGGTCTAAAGTTTGTTTTTAAGTTTACTGTGAAGCTGTTTCTGTGCTAAAGCCATGTTTTTTAAGTTATTTTTAATTTCCATTAAAAACAAATATATACAGATATATATCATTTGGGATGTAATGATTCACTTGTTTTCTCAAAGCATTCATTAGAAATTCTGCTTATGCATACATTGATCTTGAAACATGGATTTTTGAAATGGGAATCATTTGTTTCAGTCAAGAGTACATGTTAGCATCGAATAAATGTAATGGTTTTATATATATATTATATATATTACACACACACTCAATAGATAGATAGATAAGGAGAGATACAGGATAGAGATCGGTATTATGAGCCTCCGAGCAGGGGGGAGGTAAGAAGGAAATGCGTCGCGTAGGCATAGGACCTTCAGGAACGGAAGGGGAAGGGTGGAGTGTGTGTTGGTGGGAGTGTGTCGACCAGGGGTTCCCATTCTGATCATGAACAACCTGGAGAAGGGCAAACGGCGAGGTTGCAATGAGTGAAACCATGGGGGTTACGAGTAGATATAGATATATAGATAGATAGCGTAGTATTGTGGGTGTGTGTGTGTCCATATTCGATTTACATTTGGTCATTTAGTCATACGCTTTTATCCAAAGCGACTTACAAATGGAAATGTATATATATATATCTATATATATCTATATTGAGATAGATAGAAGCTGCACACACACCAATATATATTAGGGTCTTGTCAAAAACGATTAATCACGAGTATCGGTGAAAAGTGGGTAAAAGTGGTGTATCTGTTTACATAATACTGTATACACTGCGGAGAGTTTGTGTATATATAAATCCACACACATGCAGTTCAACGTATATGCGTGTAAAAAGGTGAGGAGTTATGGATTATACTTAAGGAAATAAGCTTATTGATATATAAAATTAAGAATATAAATAAATAATGGATATGCCTTAAATATTAAAGAAAAAAAAAAATGCAAAATAATTACTGTATGTGTGAGTATTTACATATACTAATAACTATATAATTACACAGGTACCACACTATATCATAGGAGAACAATTTTTTTCTTTATTTTGGATGAAATGAATCGCGAGTATCGTTTGACGCACTAATATATATAATATTTTATATCGACATCAGGCATACTTTCTTAACCTCTGACCGTAACAGCATGACTGATGAATTGCTAATGATGGTGTCGTCCACTCACATCAATCAAATCAAACTAAATCGGGTCAAAAAAAAAGTAAAAAACATTTAAGCTGTCACCTCCCACACACAAAACCACCCAACTCTAATTGGGGCAATGAATCTTTTTAACCTCCCATGATGTCAGTATTTAAAAGTATGACAAACACACTGCAGAACTCATAAATCTCCACCAGTGTCCTCCAAAGGTATCCTAAAAATTCCAGCAGAATTCCAAACGTGGCGGAGACACCTACAGGTTTGTCTGGAGGTTCTCTGACAGCGTTTGATGGAGAAGACAGTAAATTACAAGCCAAGTGGCGATGTAATGAGGACCAGTGAGTTCGGTCGACCCTAACAGGCGCTCGACTGAAGGTGTGTCTCCCAAGGTGGATAATTAATCACGGCACTGATCTGGAGTCAGCTCCTCTAATGACAGGCCTTCCCTGCAGCACTGTAAGTTTGGGCCCTCTCTGCTCTGGTGCCAGGAGGTCTGCCATGAGTGCATGCTGGCTCCGGATCAGGTTTCAGCCCCATACGAGAGAGTCTGGCCTGGGTAACATGAGTCTAGACCATCTACAATTATCAATATGAATCTCACTTCCTGCAGTGTAAGGAAAGGCCTTTCAATAATGAGTATTTGTTTATTTTTTGTAATAATCAATATTTTATTATTATTTCTTTATAATAGTATAATATATATTTGCATTCTAAATTGTGCTGAATATAAACAATTTATATTATCATTTTTTTTTAAATGTTACTTTAAAACCATCATTTGTATGCTTTGTCAGTGTAACGGGACCGACGAGACGTAAGGCGTGAGGATCCATGTGCAAGCTTTAATTAAGGACGTGTTTATTAAAGGCATGGGTCAGACCATGCAAACACATCATATCGAAAGGCAAAACAGAGATAATGCCAGGTAGAAGCAAAGGTCCAGCAGGGGCACACGGACTCAAAACGGCACTCCAGTCAGACCCAATTTCGCTTATTCAAGAGACGCGGCTTTCGGTGTGTGGAGTGCATAGACCAGGAAAAACAGACAAGGTGTCGATACTAGACTAGATAAAGAAACTATGAAAACTTAAACATGCTCGGTAAGTCGTCTCTATCCGCTAAACAGGGATACGGCAGAACAATACTAGAGACTAAACAGAAACACAGAATGGCTCGGTAAAGCAGCTACACTAGGAGAGTGATAAATGCAGAACAAAACACTTGCGATCTGAACGAGGAAGTCCAGGGCTTATAAAGCTTGTCTGATTGGATTCAGCTGTGTGTGAGTGATCAGTGGATTCAGCTGTGTGCGTGTAATCAGTGCAATGGTTGATGGAAAATGCAGTCCAGGGTGATGTGTAACAATCTGTGTAGTGTGAGAGTCAATGTTAATGGGAGAATAACTCTAGTGGCAATCAGCCCCCGGGGGACGCCTGAAGCCCACGGACCGATTTGTGAAGTCAGTTTTGGAAAAAGTTCAAACTTCCCTCTCATACTATTCATTACTAATTATAACGTATTTAGTTGGTCTATAATAATGTTTATATATCATATGTTATATACAGTAGTTTCATACACTGTTCCGTGTGTGTTTTGCTTCCTACATGTTCCTAGGCATTGGATTACGCCACAAATCATTTCTGTTCTGGCTTGGGCCAACCACCATCGCACCCATGATCTCCAGACACCAAGGACTATTCCTGAGGGATGGGATCCTACCGTGGTCCAGGAGTGTCCGGGCCCGATACCCCAGATCAAGCCCGCCGGCCGCTCCAAAGTCAAGTTTGCGGGCTACCGCTCGCTCAAGCCCGCCAGCCACTCCGAATACAAGCCCGCTGAGCCGTGGCTTTCTCCAGCCCACCGACCAGGCCTTTCATCACAGCCCGAACCTACAGGGGAATCTAAGGAAAGGCGTCTGCTCCAGCCCCTGAGTTCGCTCCAGTGCCAGCTCCTCGAAAGTGCTTTGCTGTGCCTGCTCCTCCAGAGCGCCCTTCAGTGCCAGCTCCTCGTAAGCACTTCTCTGTCCCTGAATCCAGCCTAGAGTGGGCTCCTGTTCCCGAGTTTAGCCCACGGATGGCTCCTGTCCCCGAGTTTAGCCCAGTGAGGGCTCCTGTCCCCGAGTTTAGCCCAGAGAGGGTTCCTGTCCCCTAGTTTAGCCCAGAGAGGGCTCCAGTCGCTGAGTTTAGCCCAGAGAGGGCTCCAGTTCCCATGTCGAGCCCAAAGAGAGCTCCAGTCCCCAAGTCAAACCAGGGAGGGCCCCCCCCCCCCACTTTCCCAAGTTAGCCTACGAGGGCCTCTAAAGACTAGATTCTGCCCAAAGATTTTTTTTTGGTGTGGCCAAAAAAAAATTCCCCCCCCAGCCTGGCCTTCTGACGCCTGCTCCGCCAGAGCTATCCCCGACTCCCTTTCCCGCATGGCTCCTAACTGTATGCTCACCATGGTGCCCCGAACTGCCTGTTCCGCCATGGCGCCCCAAGCTCCCTGGTCCACCATGGCCCCTGAGCTCCCTGTGCCGCCATGGCACCCTGGACTGCCTGATCCGCCCTGGAGTATTCCCTGTGCCCCATCCTGCATCACCTCCAATGCGCCACGGCCCCCTCCCTGGAGTAGTGTTTACGGCGGCAGGACACAACTACCTTCCGGAAGGGGGGAAAGAACTGTTGTTGTTTGTTTAATGGTACTTTAACCATAAGAGTTATTCTCTTTATTATATTTAATTATTCATGTGATATGATTAACCAATTATCTGCTTTAAAATTAACTTTTTCTACATCACTCTACACTTATCGTACACCATAAGGGTAAGTCAAAAAAAAAGCACGTTTTTAAACAATTATTAAACATAAAAAAACGTAAAACGATTCCATTGCAATAAGTAGGGACAATTGAAAGTTAGATCAGAACATTCTATTGCTTGTAGCTGTTTACTACTCTTCAGTGAATTAACCAGTGCAATTCATTGAATGGTTATGATTGGAAAGGCCTCACGGCTTAAAGGTCTATCGCTGATAATAGCCTATCGAGCAAAAACCAAGCCTGAGGTTCAAAAGAACTGGCGTAGAGCTCAGAAACAGTGTTTGCCAAGCCTCAAGCCACAAACAGGAAAGTTCAGGAAAAAAAAAAATTCTGCTTCATTGAAGGGCCACAAAAGCATGTAGTCTCTGTTACCCTTAATGGAAGAAGTTTGAAACAACCAGGACTCTTCCTAGAGCTGGCCTTCTGGCTAAACTGAGCAATTGATGGAGAAGGGCCTTTTCTAGACTGGTGACAAAGAACCTGATGTTCACTCTAGTTGAGCTCCATGATCATTTGTGGAGATGGGAAAAACCTACAGAAGGACAAACATCAATGCAACACTCCATCGATTTGGGTTTTATGGCGGTGTGGCAAGACTCAATTCTCTCTTCAGTGAAGACACATGAAAAAAAACACACTTGGACTTTGCAAAAAAACACCTAAAGGACTCTCAGAAACAAGATTCTCTGGTGTGATGAACCTCAATTCCAAACATCATATTTGAAGGAAACCAGGCTCTGCTCATCACCTGCAGAGTACCATCCCAAAAGTAAAGTGTGCTGGTAGCAGCCTCATGCTGTGGGGCTGTTTTTCAGCGCAGGGACTGAGGGACTCGTCAGAGTAGAAGAAAAGCTCAGTACAGCAAAATATAGAGATAGCCTTAATGGAAAACCAGTCCAGAGCAATCAGAACCTCAGACTGGACAGAAGGTTCACCTTCCAAAAGGACAATGACCCCAAGCACACAGCAAGAGTACAGGTAGCTTATAGACAACTTTGTGATGTCTCGCCCTGCCACAGCCTGAGCTTGAAACCAATCAAATATTTCTGGAGAAACCTGACAATATGCATCTGCCCCCATCCAACCTGACAAAGCTTGAGAGGTGAAGAATGACTGATAATTGCCAAATGCTGATGAGCAAAGCCTGTCGCATCAAACAAAAAAAGACTTCAGACTGTAAAGGTGCTTCAGCTAAATATTTAGTTAAGTGTATGAATACTTATTTCCTTTTTTTTTAAAGAAATTTACGAAGTAGTGACAATTCTTTTTGCTTTTTTTTAAATATGGTGTATGGAGTGTAGATTGATGTGGAAAAAAAAGTAATTTAAAGTAGTTTAACATAAGGCAACAAAATGTGAAAAAATTATGAATACTTTCGCAAAGCACTATACACACACACACACACACTTATATACACACACCACACACATTATATATATATATAGATATATATATATATATATCTCTATATCTATATATAAGTGGTACGGAAGTATCAGACCCCCTTAAATTTTTCACTCCTTGTGATATTGCAGCCATTTGCTAAAATCATTTTTTTTTTTTTTTTCCTCATTAATGTACAAACAGAACCCCATATTGACAGAAAAACACAAATTGTTTGACAGTTTTGCAGATTTATTAAAAAAGAAAACTGAAATAATCACATGGTCCTAAGTATTCAGACCCATTGCTGTGACACTCATATATTTAACTCAGATCCTTGAGATGGTTCTACACCTTCATTTGCGTCCAGCTGTGTTTGATTATACTGATTGGACTTGATTAGGAAAGCCACACACTTGTCTATATAAGACCTTACAGCTCACAGTTTATGTCAGAGCAAATGAGAATCATGAGGTCAAAGAACTGCCTGAAGAGCTCAGAGACGGAATTGTGGCAAGGCACAGATCTGGCCAAGGTTACCAAAAAATTTCTGCTGCACTTAAGGTTCCTAAGAGCACAGTTGGCCTCCATAATCCTTAAATGGAAGACGTTTGGGACGGCCAGAACCCTTCCTAGAGCTGGCCGTCTGCCCAAACTGAGCTATCGGGGGAGAACAGCCTTGGTGAGAGAGGTAAAGAAGAACACCCAAAGATCTCTGTGGCTGAGCTCCAGAGATGCAGTCTTGAGATGGGAGAAAGTTGTAGAAAGTCCAACCATCACTGCAGCCCTCCACCATTCGGGGCTTTATGGAGTGGCCCGACGGAAGCCTCTCCTCAGTGCAAGACACATGAAGCCCGCATGGAGTTTGCTAAAAAACACCTTAAGGACTCCAAGATGGTGAGAAATAAAATTCTCTGGTCTGATGAGACCAAGATAGAACTTTTGGGCCTTAATTCTAAGCGGTATGTGTGGAGGAAACCAGGCACTGCTCATCACCTGTCCAATACCTGTTGTCCCAACAGTGAAGCATGGTGGTGGTTTCATCATGCTGTGGGGGTGTTTTTCAGGGACAGGACGACTGGTTGCAATCTAGGGAAAGATGAATGCGGTCAAGTACGGGGATATCCTGGACGAAACCTTCTCCAGAGTTCTCAGGACCTCAGACTGGGCCGAAGGGTTACCTTCCAACAAGACAATGACCCTATGCACACAGCTAAAATAATGAAGGAGTGGCTTCATAACAACTCTGTTACTGTTCTTGAATGGCCCAGCCAGAGACCTGACTTAAACCCAGTTGAGCATCTTTGGAGAGACCTAAAATGGCTGTCCACCAACGTTTCCATCCACCTGACAGAACTGGAGAGGATCTGCAAAGAGGAATGTCAGAGGATCCCCAAATCCAGGTGTGAGTAACTTGTTGCATCTTTCCCAAAAAGAATCATGGCTGTTTTAGATCAAAAGGGTGCTTCTACTAAATACTGAGCAAAGGGTCTGAATACTTAGGACCATGTGATATTTCAGTTTTTCTTTTTTAATAAATCTGCAAAAATGTCAACAATTCTGTGTTTTTCTGTCAATAATGGGGTGCTAAAGTTGTTACAGTAATTCCAAAAAATTAACTTATATGATTTTAGCAAATGGCTGCAATATTTTTAAGAGTGAAAAATTTAAGGGGGTCTGAATACTTTCCGTACCCACTGTATATATATAGTGTTGTAAATGAGTGTTAAATATTATTATAGTTAACTAAAAATACTAAAATTAAATATGAAAGAACTTGACAAAAATGACAAAAACAACAAAATTACTAAAACTTTACAAAATATAAAAATAAATTCTAAAAATATTAACAAAAACTATAAAGGCATCTCAGTGATACTAAAATTACGCATACACTGTATGCATTATGCAATGCCTTCAAAAATGTGTTTTCCACCTCTATGTTGATGTGTTTTGGAAAGGCTCTAATTCTCCAAACCTGGACCATGTCATTATTTATCCATGAATCTCAATCTTGTCTCCTTCAACACTTTATAATGTCTCCCTGGCTCCACACAGCCTTGTCCCCCACTGAGCGTGTTCAGAGTGAGTTATAGATCAACAAATGACTCAACAGAGGACGTCTAAGTGCACGGCCAGCCGTTTGATGTCGAAGAACTCTCTTCTGGAAGCCCTTTTCCACATGCATTGTCACCGAGCCCCCTCTCAAACATCACCAGTCACCTTGCGGCTTGATGATAAGATCTGTCAAACTCTGTTATTACTACATTACAGGCACTCGGTTTTCTATCTTTCCAGTGCTTCAGCGGTGAGTCAGGCTGATTAGGAAGAATATAAGGGTGAGGACTGGAGCCAGCCATGAGATGTTGAGAGGATTAAAGGAGGACCACGCCTTGCATTTCTCCAATTAATTCACTCAAAACAACTCCCGGCACCCACCACCGTCCAAACAAAAAAAAACGGGCCCCCCTCCATTTGAGGAGAACTGGGGCTCCTTGAGCCCTTGCAACCCCCAATAATTTACATCACCACTAATCCTCCTGATATTTCATTAATGCCCGGTCCATCCACCATAATCCCCCAATTATCACAATGCTTCTTTAGAGTTTCCAACCCTACAACAAATTACGAAGGCACCAAGCGAAGAAACGGGGGAGACGTGGGAGACAGGACCGACAGCATAGGCGGGGCCATCTGAACGGCGGGGCGCTTGGGAGAGCAGGACGAACATGTGACATCAGTAGTCAGTACATATGTGTCTGTGGTCGGGGACCCCAACGCTGCCGGCCATTAGCATCTTGCGCAAGGGCTGTTGTGAAGTATGGCAGATGTCCGCGATCAGCATTCCACACAAAATCTGGTATCTTTCAAATGAGGATTGTTTTAATACAATTAGTGAATCCATTTGTCTCTCGCCAGGAAGAACATCAGACATTCCAAATCAAAGAATGTCCAGTTGAAAGGGAATTAAATGCATTCCGAGAGGAGTTCTGATTAGAACATGCTATATTTAGCTAATCATATGTTGCATCACCTCAAAATAACTTTTAAAATCTTTGTTTATACCGAATGATCATTTTCAAATGGCTCTTGGCCGACAAACACCAGTTAGTTATTCTAAAATAACTATAATATAATAACTAAATAATTGCCCTCTTCAGATTCTGTGTGGTTGTCCTCTGCTCCTTTCCCTACATGGCTTTGCTGTCAAATTAAATGACAAGGTCATGAAAAAGAGCAAAGTGCCTGTCAATGCAAAGCATTGAGTGTGAATTTGGGGATTTGACTTGAGTGGCAATGCTTCGTAGTCAGCAAAGCTTGAAAGGAAAACTAATGTATTTCAGGGTTTCACTATATTAAAGATCCCACCGCAGTGGCTTTAGAAAAGTCTATGTCCAAAGCTGTAATTTCTTGGCGTGTGGAATAAAGAAAAATTTCAAGGATTGAGAATGCAACGTTAATGACATTGAGCCATTTTGACTTGGAGAGGATTTTATTTAAAAAAATGATAGTTAGTTTGAAAATGCCCAGTAAAGAATGACTAGCCTGCAAAAAAGTTGCTTAAAAATTTCTCGTTGTGCTTTATAATATTGCCAAATCTTGGATAAAGACTTTGTCAACTTGTTTTCTTTCATTTAGCACAGATTTTGTATTTCTTTTATAACTGATTGGTCACAGGCCTTACTGATCTGAGAGTATGCACCTCAGTTTTTGAGCGAACATTGTCAAAATTCTAGACAAATAATGCAATTTTCTTTTTTCACTCAAAAACCGAGGAGCATAAGCTCAGATTGATAAGGCCTACGACCAGTCAGTTCCAAAAAGAAATACAAAGCCTGTGCTAACTGAAAGAAAACAAGCTGACAAAAAGATTGAATGCAAGAAGCACAGCACAAGATATAAATACATTTTACTTGACTTGACGCATGCCACCTCCATCAAAGGGATTCTTAGTTTACAATTTCAAAATGAAGATTCAAAAGCACAAAAATAGAAACATGGCCATGTTTATGGTTTAACTGGTATGAGATGACATAGTGATGGTTTTTGATGGCTCTTGTGTCCTTTCTTTATTACAGATGATTGTATTTATATTGCAGCGCACATCTTTAATTTAGAGGATTAGACATCATGTCTTCATCTAAACATCACAGTTACTAACTGCTTTAAACACTAACCCCAAATGTAGGTCAGAAATATCTCCACAGAGGAGTATATGTAACAGGTCAGGACCACAGCTGCTTTATTTATGCTACAATGTTATTTTGGCCCTGAGAGCCCCATTAAAGCCTGTCGGTGTCCTACAGGCCTCTGGGAAGAAAGAAAACACTGCTTGAAAATTATATCCCCCGTCACCATCACCTGGAAACCTAAGAAATTGAGACATAATTTGATTCTGATACAATTGTATATATATATATAATAGATTATATATTATATATATCTAACATATATATATATAATATATATAGTGCGATAGTAGAATGTTAATTGCTTGCTTACGGTGTGTAACCAGTATGAATCTGCAAACCACATAAAGCCTAGCAGAATCTGTCATTCAACAATTAGTTGAATCCCCTCCCGTGTGTGTGTGTGTGTGTGTTGTGTGTTGAATTTTGAACCAATTTGATTATTGTTTTGGGCTACTAATTTAACATTGTAGTACTCTGTTTTTATATAATAAAACGTTTAATATATAATAATCAGTAGCCGTTAATATAAATGTATTGGAGTGAGGCTGTGCTATAATCACTATATCACTTTGCCTGTGGCAAAATTTCTGCAAAAGGATTTTGCAGTGCTTGTTGCAAATTTCAAGGCACTTCAAAGTAAAGTGTCCAGTTAGTGGTGCTAAAAGCACATTCATTTTTCTCTAAAACAGATAAACGTGAACGATGCAACGCATAGCGCAATTTGTGGTATTTCGATAAAAGGTAATGGCTCTAAACCATACTCTATAACACTAAGCCGTACTCTGAACCTAACCAATAGTCTTAACAAAAGCAAACACGATATAAAATGCATTTGCTCCAGCAGCCATAACATTTTAGCTTGCTTCTAAAAGTCTTTAAGCACTTTATTGAGTGTTAAGAGTTGTGTTTCACAGGATTCGTAACACTTCACAGCAGAAGTGTAATGCTGTACCAGGTGAGCTACCAAGCAAGTTTACCATGTTGAAAAGCCATACATTTGGAGCTGATTATGTGATGGTAGTTTTTGAAGTTTTGCAAAATGTAGGGAAAGGTGCAGTTTTTCCAATTGCGTTATTTGATGACGTGAAGATTTTGCATGTTCATTTATTTGACACTTTCTTTCAACATTCCTCAAGTCCGCATGGACAGTGTAGCGTCTGGACCACTCAAACACACAATATATATTTTGTTAGCTAGATTTAACAAATACTCTGTAACACCCCAGGAAGCTGAACAGGCCCCTGGTTCCATAGCAATGCTGACACCGGATACATTTACGACCTCCTGGAATTTAGGTGAAGAAAATCGCTTCCTTGCCCATAAAGAAAATCCACAAGGGAAGGACTTTTCTTTGCTAATTAATTAATAGGAAAACCTTTCTTTGAATGAACACACGTGATCCTTAAGGTCATTTTGTATATTATTGTCATTGTGTATTTTGCCTTTGAAATTGTATACTGTGATGCAGACTTATAATCGAAACACACTCCTGTCATCCTTTCACTATATGTAATCCTACCTTACTTAGTATCTATGAATTCGCCTTCTTATGATCGAAACAATTGTGTATATTATATATTGGTACATAGGCAATATATATTAGGGTCCTGAGAATCTTTAGTAATTTCGATTCAAGTCCATTTGCAAATTTCATGCTTAGAGACAAAGGGTCGTAAATCCCTCCAGCAATTGCCACCTCCCGCGTCGGATTTCCATCTTCCTCATTGGACAATCCCATCTTGAGAGGCGTGAATCTCTGCATGCTTTAAAAGGCCACACTCCCCCCCTGCTCCAGGGACCCACCCATTCGGTTGTCCGCAGGTTCCGATAAGATGTGAGTTCCCAACGCTCCGAACATCCCAAGTTCTGCCAGTTTTCGGCCTTGACTTTTCCATTCACCAAAAGATTCTGACTCAAACTGGTTCTTTTCATCGAACCAAATTCAGCAAAGATCAACTGGGACCTTCAGTTTGCATCAAACCTCTCTTTCAGACAGATACTCGCAAGTATCAAACTTAGTCTTATTAACTGATACATTAAGTATCATTTACACCTTTTTACAAAGGTGTTTGAACTAAGAAACTGATGTTTCCATCAAGCTGTAGATCTGCTGAATATCAAATTGTACCATAACTTCATGTTTTTATTTCTCTTCTCTTTACTGATAAAGCTTTAACCCTTTTCCTATACCAACTTGTGTGGGTGTGTGTGTGTGTTTGTGTATGTGTATGTTAGACCAGTTTTATGTGTTTATGTAGGATGTTAGACCAGTTTATGTGTTTATGTAGTATGTTAGACTAGTTTAAGTGTTTATGTAGTTAATAAAACCTTACTTGTATCACACTTGACGTGGTTCATTGTTTGCTTATAACTGGAGTCACTTAATCATGCAGATTTATGCTACAAGCTTTTGTAGAATTGTACAATAAGAAAGTTATTTCCCTTAACCAGGAAATTAACGTTCTTAGAATTGACAAGACAGTTGACCCTGAGAGGTCAGCTAAATATCTACAGCGGAACTAAAATATGAATAATTAATTATAACTAGTTATGGTTAATTATTCATATTTCCTCATGAGCTGATTCGTTACAACAGGTTCAAAAAACATTTACAAAACTAGGCAGATAACTTTATTATGTCTGGTCTCTCTGTATCATTTCAGTGAGTGGCTATGATGTTTTCTGCATACACAGCAAAGTGATTCATGCGTTTCAGTTGTGTCAGCATGGACAAACATCTCATAACACTTAAAAAAAATGTAAACTTAGCCTTAGCTGTGCATTCGACTGAGAATGCATCCAAGGTGTTTCCCTGCCTATGGCCAAAAATGCTGGGATAGGCTCAAGCATCCTGCAAGCCTAAATAGGACAAGCGGTTTTGGAATATGGATGAAATTGTCAGGACATTTTTATTTATTTTTGTACAATAAAATTTTGTCGGGTTGCCACTTGATGCCCAACGTAAAATCTGAAATATGAAAACCACTGATGTAGATGAGAAACACCAGGAGAGACTTGACTGAATAGAGAAGTGGGCCCTCAACAGACGGGCCCCACATTCCACACACATGCATTTGACCACATTGAATTGCAGCCAGGTCTTGATTTCACTACTGCGGGAACTGGAGCAACTCTGTGGCGTGTTGACGGGCCCTGCACTGTGGTCTTGGCAATTATCCCTTGCCACCCTCTCGAAATGCTTAAACATCCTGATTACCCTCTAATTGGCCCCGAAGTAGTGTGTCATTCTAGTCTAGTGGCCTGTCCAGTATACAGAGAATGAGATGACGATGAGGTTGCGGCCGAGACTCTGGAGAATGTGCAATGTGCGATCAGCTGATGATGGAAACTTTAAGTGGCTAAACCTCATCATAAATCAAATTCATAATGACCCATTATAAGACTGTGGCAAGAAGCTGTTAAAGACATGCTCTCGGTGGCTCTAGTGCCACATTCAGAGCTTACGATGCTGACACAGTCTGTCTCGCAGAAAAATGGAAAAATCTGTCTGAAAGCAAATTTAAACAAGGCTTACTTTCACCTGCTTTAGTCACGGTGGTGAATAAGCAGGGTTATGAAATGGTTTAAAGTGAATTTTAGGATAAAATTCAGAAAATCATTAAATGAGCTTAATGTCATTATAACTAAAGGTTATTACTTATAATAAAATGAATTCAGTGCAAATAAATTGGCTAGAAATATTTTACACTGTGGGGAGTAATTTATGTTGTTCAGCATCAGAAATCTATGGAAGCTTTTTTGGAAGCTTTTTTTTCTTATTAACAATTATATACAAATTATTTATTGTATTATTTTTATATGCACATATTATGAATAATATATTGTGTTACATTAAAGGGGAGAGTCATATGATTGCGATTTAAATTTTCCTTTCTCTCTTCTGGGAGTGTTCAAGCTCTTGGTGCATAAAGAAGATTTTTGAAGTTGCAAAGACTAAAGTCTCAATCCAAAGAGATATTCTTTATAAAAGTTATGAGTCAGCCACGCCTACCTAAAATGTCTGGTTCTAACACGCCCCCACATGTCTTCATCACTATGTGGGAAGATTTGCATATGCCGCCCAAATGTTCAAGCAAAGAAAAAGGCATAACTTTTATTCTCGCTGTAGTCTTGTTGCCACCGCCATGTCGTGAAGCTCTGTGTTTCGTTGTGAAAGTGAAGCTACTTTGTTTGGTCTTCCAAAAAAGAGGACGATATCCGCTTCGTCATGCCTAGAGCTGATCCATGCTGGTCGCTGAGGAAATACATAAACTTTGTGTTGTGGATCGCCGGATCGGCTTTCAACGTGGAAGAAGCGGAGTCCAGCCCGGAGTCATCACATGTGGTTGCCGCAAGCCTGCTGGCCACCGCTCTTCGCATCCGCCGTCCGCTCACTCTAGACGAGCCGAAATCCCCGATTCACTCACGCCCGCCGTGTGTGACGCTGTGTTTTTCGTTGTGAAAGCGAACTACTTTGTTTGGCCTTCCAAAAGAGGACACAACTAGTAATCAGTGGTTAAGTTTTGTTTACAACACTTTTCCAGAACAGTTCAAACCAAATATTCCATTGTGTTCAGCGCATTTTATGGAGGACTGTTTAATGATCCTGGTAGAGTAGAATACAATGCCAGCTGTTCTGACTCAAGTACGTTTTTTATATACAGTATAAAGAATTTGCCACTGATGATTCAAACGCGAGTTTTGAGCAGTGTAGAGTAGTGCTTGTTGTTTGTCATTTCTCCGATCACAAATGCAGACATGGGGTTATGTTTACGCGCGGTGGATCACGCGTAAAAAGTATAAGTCACATAATCCGTAATTATGTCTCCACTGGATACAACAAATGCCTCGTTTATATGGTTTTAATGTTTTTGTCTCGTCGCTCTGGCCGGACAGGGCATCACAGTATGGTAAGGGGCGTAACATTTCCATCGCACGCTTGAGGTATTTGGCCAATCACAATGCACTGGATTGCTGGCCAATCAGAGCACACCTAGCTTTTCAGACACAAAAATATAAAGAGGAGCTTGTAAAAATCGACGCGTTTCAGAAAGGTGGGCATAAAAGAGGAAAATAATGTGTGTTTTTTAACCTTAAACTGCATAAACACATTTCATACACCAAATAATGTTCTTTTTAACAACATCATATGACCCCTTTAAGGAATTGCATGAATTTAATGTAATTTTATATTCAGTAATATATTTAAACGTGCCATATACATTTACATTTATATGGGAACATTCATGTACAATATATATATATATACTCAATTATGAGGAAATATATATTGTGACATACAACCATGCATTTAGATATAAAACAAAGTACTCAATCAATTAAGTTATAAATGTCAAATCTCATTTTCCACCCATCAATTGTCCAAAAATCTTTTAATAAAACTTTCAATATTAGCTTTCAATTAATTGTTCAGGTATTTTTCTTATATACCATCACACATATTTTCATATATACAGTGTGTAATTATGCAATAATAAAGTAAGAAAATAGGTGTTTTCCACTTTATGTAAACCCAGGCTGTTTATAAAACTAATCGATTTACATTAGCTTGTCAAGTTTGCTAAATCTGTGCTAAGCTATTTTTAGTATCTCAGACTATGTTTGGAATGGGCTCCACTTACTCTAAACACATTTGTTTGGATGGGAAACACCTGTTCTTATAGATGAAATTAGGAGCATCTCTCAGCGTGAAGGACTGTGTTTGACTGATAAGAAGATTCTCTGGAGTCTGTTACAAAGACTTCACACACAGACTCAAGTAATGAGAGTATAGCTGGACTAGTTTATGTAAATTCTGTCATCATTTACTCACCATCATGTGGTTCCAAATCTGGAAGATTTTCTTTCTCCGGTGAGAAAGGAATAATGTTGTTCATGCTGCTGTTTTCCATACACTGAAGAAAAATGTGGACTGGTGTGGTTGAGGTCAAAAAATGACAACAAATGTTAATGAATCATGTCCACGGTTGATGTGATGAGCTACACCTGTAGTTACCTAATAAGACACCTGTGGGAACTTGGAGGAGAACTGACTTCATACATCTACTAAAAATCGACCAGGTGGTTAAAATAAAATAAAATAAAAAAATAATTGTAGTATGTTATTAATTAATGTTACTTATTATAATTATTAATTTATTTAGTTGCTATGTCTTCATGTAGTATAAGCACAATCTCTTTCTTATTTGGCAAAGTTATACCACAGGGTGCACACACAAAAATATTATCTGGTTAATATCCAGCAACAACAACAAAAACGTGTTTTGTGTTTTTTTATATATAAAAAAAATGTAATAAAATAAACTTAGGCCTAATGAGAATATGAATGAATGAATGAACAGAATATATAGATAATATGTAGAAAATCCATAATAAAAAAATGACAAAACACCCAACACAACATTTTTTTAATGAAAACAGGAAATCTAAAAATAAAGCATCACTGCATTCGGGAAGCATTAAACTAATGTGTAAATGTTCTAATCAAACCTTATATGAAAATCTAATCTCATATAGGACTAAAGCAAAAAATGGATTTGGGATAAAAGTCAAGCCCATTTCCTTTGAAAACAGAGGCAGTCCTGTAGATGCCTGAAAGTGAACTTAATTGAACTGTAAAACAGTTTCCCTACAGAAGATGGTCATTCCTGTTGTATTAACGCAATCAGTAAATGAAACCTTTGGTGTAAGAAGAGAAGATGCAGATGTTTGCCAGCATTTTAAAGAAAAGCCACTGATATTGTGTTCCCGTACCGATGGGCCTGTGGGTGTAAAGCCAAAATAAGCTGGGAAGTAACATGCATCTAAAAATACGTAACGCAGGAAAGTATGATGTCAGCGACAACCCAATTATTTTACCGCCATGAATAGCTCTTGTGCTATTAAGACGCTGATGTGCCACTCATGTCGCCATCTGTCACCTTGAAATGGCATGATATAAAAACTCAAATAAAGTAATATCGGGCAGCTTATCTTCTTTTATGTGAGGCCACTCTGTTGTTTTATGATATAATTGATGATACTTAGCCTTTGTGTTGGTGTGTATTTTCTCACGAGGCAGCCAATTGTAAAATGTGAGGTTAATTGACATAGCCCACAGGGGTGACGCGAGGTCACCACTACCGTCTCGGAAATATCCTCTCTGTCACCTTTCAAGTTTGGACCCCCCTCCCTTTTTTTATTTTGGAGGAAACTGTTAAGTGTCCCTCGGGTAATGCTGAGTGATGTAGCCCCAAGACTGCACACATGAATAAGCACCTTGAAAATAAGCACACTGCCTGGGCTCTATGGGGGAAGAGAGAGAGAGAGCCTTTGAAGTCATGTAATGTACACCTACCCCTCCCTCCTTCTCTTTGACTTATTTATGGTATTTGTTTCAAGTGTAGTTGAGAAGAAAAACTTTTCCCCCGTCCATGCACTCATTTTTAGAGTGAGGGCCGGTGAATGGGCCTGGGTTGGAGCATGGTTGCTCCTCTGAGGAGATGGATGGTGGGCTCTTTTGTGTGTGGAGGAAGTATATTTGAAAAGGTCATTGGTGGAGACCCAAGGATGCCCCTCTTTCATGTGGATCCGAGCAGCTTGTTTGTCATTAGCACTAGGCGCTGAGGTGCTAAACGTTGTTTGCTTTTTGACAGCGGCCAAAGCCGTTCTTTTTGAAGTGAGCCCTCCAAATTAAGCTGGTGCTCTCGGATGACATAGATAAACTTGACGGATTCGAGTCCACCCATTGACACGTATGCTTTGCCCCTAAACACTTGTGCAAATGAGCAAATGCAGAGCTAGTAATGTGCGGGTAATAGCTCGAATTAGTGGCGTCTTTGTTTCGGTCAGCACCTCACGCAACCGAGTAAAGCCAACACATTTGCCCCTCACTGAGATCAAAGATCTGAGCCTTTTTTTTGTGTGTGGATGCAATCACTTAAGCAAATGAGATTCTGTTTAACCACCTCTTTGTGTAGTTTAAGCTGGGCTTTTGTGTAGAACAAATGGGGGCGTTATGGGTTTGGCGGAGGAAGAGGTACTATCAAAGGGAAGCGGCCTATCCTATTAAGCCCAGTAAACTGTACGCAGTACAAAGGAGACAATTGAGGAACATTAAATTGGCTTTGGCTACTTCCCTTCAGAGCAGGGAGAGGAGAAGTGAATGTGACATAATTGTCTTTAATGATGAAGATCAGCAGTCTGAGCGCTCCTGTGGAATGACATTGTCTCTTTTCAGAGGGAGACAGGAGACGTGCCTTTCTTTTCCGAAGCGATTGTGTAAATCTCTGTTGAGGTTTGCAGTGTTATCTGACTTCAACTCTGGGTGACCTACAAACCTCAACGTGGAAGACGCCTCCAGCATTTTCACTTCGGGGAATCGCCTTATAAGAAGGGCATCACAGGTGGAGCACCTTAAAATATTAAGTTGCTGTCTTAAAGGGATAGTGTAATAGGTAAAATGTGAAGTCATTTCTGTGGAAGAATCAAAACATCTGTCAATGTTGCCAATATGACCTGGATCATATGATTTGTGCCTTGTGCAACAGACCCAAATTTAAGGTATCATTAGGTATTTTTACACACGTGAACTTTCGTCAATCCGAATGAATCCCATCCGATTTCAGATCCTGAACATTTTGTTTGCATAAATGTGCATTTATATTCAGAACAAACCACCACCATAATATTTAGTGCTGCTGTAAATATAATTTTTGTTTTTGCCTTGATCTGTCTAAAATTATAGCTAACATGGCAGATGAGCTTTTTAAGACAATATTTAGTGAATATTCAGTCTTCACTCCACTGACCAGTTCGTAAGACGCTAGTAAGCATATGCATGTTCGTAAGAAGTAAAACATATGTAAACATCAGAGATCGTATTATAAAAGCATGTGTGTAAGGTATTTTTGAATCTGATTGAACAGATTTTAAATTCCTAATTGTTTCCTATTGATGAGATTATTTCAAGTCTACAACACCTTTTTCAATCCGGTGGAAAGTGTTTGTGATGAAGACGTTTCAGTCCACTTGAGTCATCAATCTGATCACTAAGGGATTATTAGGTTGCATGTAAACATAGATACTAACTAACTAACTAACTAACTAAATCGGAAGACTTGGAATGAAGGGCCCAAGTTCTGTACTTCTTTATGGTGAGGGGTGAACTATTCCTTTTAATAAACAATGGACTCCAGCATTTTTCCCTTTGTCCCTCTGCTAATGGATTGATACTCAGTAGTGACTTTTTATGAGTGGGTGTGGAAGCTTCTGCACTAATCAGACACGTAAACGATGATGACACCCAGCACCATGGTGACAGTCTATACGCTCACCGTCAGCCACATCAGCAGCTCAGTGCTGCTGTAGGAGACTATACAGTACATTACAGTAGGTCTAAAAGTGTCACACTTTCACATGCTTCTCTGCTGTTTCATTTAAAGTTTTACATAACACTATCATGTCAATTCTCCACAGTGAACAAAGCAAGATTTATTTCTCTTTTGTATATGTATGAATGCACTGATGTAAAAAAAAAATAATAATAATAAATACAATGATCTGGTATATGCATGTCTGGTAATATCTAAAACCTATAATATTTTGTCTAAAAAAAAGGTAGTATTTAATAAAATAATGATAAAATTAAATAAACAAATACAACATCATAATGTACAGTATTAAGTGACCATTAAAGATGATAAAAAACAGAGGAAATAAGCATTCACAATTGCACATCCGATGTTGACCGATTGTAATAACATTTTTAAAATTCATTGGCTGATAAGTACATTGTATTGACATATCACATATCCTATGGTTTATTCCAAAGAAAAACGCTCCAGTAATCTCACGTCACATTCATAGTGTCAGATGAGATTAGAGCAGGGGTCTCAAACTCAAATTGGCTGGGGGCCATTGCTGTGATTGACACCTCTTGGGAGGGCCATTTTAACATTCAAGCACAACAAGAAAGCGGAAAATATCAGAAAATTTACTTAACATTATTTCTAATTTACTTCAAATTCCATTGCTAAAATATTTTTGTCAAACTTAACAAAAAATGTAAACAGCAGTGTCTCTATCGTTATTATAACAGTATACATTAGTTTTTAACAGGTAGTGCAAATATTTTTCTCTTACTTTATTTTAACTTAGATAACTTAAAACCTTGCACTCAACTAACAACATTGCACTGAACAAATGCAAACCCTGAATACATTTGTACACTATTCTATTTCTTGCCAGACACCTGGCAGCGCTTCTGCTCACACAACTGAGCCATGTTTGCCCTGATGGAGGTCACAGTTGAAACTCTGAGTACAGCTTCAAGATGGGCATCACTAAGCCTGGACCTGTACTTGCATTTATTGAAGTTCATAGTTGAGAAAAGTTTCTCACAACGATATGTGCTTCCAAAAAAGCACATTACCCAAGTGAACACTTTGGACAGCTCTGGGAAGCATGGAGGCAATTCTCTCAAAAACTGTCCAGTCTTGTCTGCTTGTCCCTGAGCCTCTCTGAATTTAGTTTTTTAGCTCACTGTTGCACTGCAAGTCAATAAGTTCCATTTGCAACAAACTTGGGACACTCTCCACATCAGCTGAGAAGGGGTCTGCAAACAGCTGGAAAGTGTCACAATGTGCCTTGAAGTCAGCAAACGCTGATCAAATTCCTCAGCTAGGTTTTCAATGCCAAAAAGAAAAAAAAAAAAAAAAAAAAAAGGCATATTCATTACCATTGAATGCTGTGCCCTGGAGAAGGCTTTCACACTTTCATAGGCTGCTGTGATGAGCTGACCTGGGCCCTGGAGCTTCAGGTTAAGGACGTTCAGCTCCTGTGTTATGTCAACTAAGAATGCAAGATCCATTACCCATTTAGGATCATCAAATTCAGGAACATCCATTCTGCCATCTTCCATGAATCTCTTCACCTCTGCTCTTAACTCAAATAATCTCTTTAGGACATTCCCCCTGCTGAGCCAGCGCACCTCAGTAAAATAAAGTACATCACCATATGTTGACTCAATTTCTTCTAAAATGGCTCGAAACTAGCGGTGCTGTAAACTCCTCAATCTGATGTAATTGATACATTTCAGGACAACAGACATGACATGTTCATATTTCAAGCATTTGCTGCACAGTGCCTGTTGGTGAATAATGCCGTGCAGAACAACTGCTGGATCTGCATTTTCCTCTTCTAACTTTCTTTGTACTAGTGCTACCAGTCCATTTTTTTCCCAGTCATAGACGGGGCATCGTCAGTGGTAATGCCGACCAGCCTGTTCCACGGCAAACCAGCGCGCTCAATTGCGTCACACAGCTGATTAAATATATCTTTGGCTGTGGTACGGCCGTGCATTGGACACAAACTCAGCAACTCTTCCGTCACTTCAAACTGCTCATTAATACCCCTGATGAAAATTGCTAGCTGAGCACTGTCGGTTATGTCTGTGCTTTCGTCAAGCGCCACAGAGTATGCAGTGAAAACTTTAGATTTTCTGCGTAACTGATCATAAATATCACTCGATAGCTCGCTGATCTGCTCTGCCACTGTGTTTGCCGACAAAGATAGATTGTTGAACAAGTTTTTCTTTTCTGGACAAAGAATATCAGCGACTTTCTGCATGCAATCCTTTATAAACTGCCCTTCTGTGAATGGCTTTCCCGCTTTAGCGATCAACTCACTCATCACATAACTTGCTTCAACTGCAGCATTAGCATCCTTTTTGGCTATGTGGAAAAGGTTTTGCTGGGACGTTAGCTCTCTCTGCAACTGCGTGGCTCATCTTTTTCTCTTGTCTACCTGGTACTTCTCATACTGTTCTTCATGTTTAGTCGAGTAATGATGCTTGAGATTATATTCCTTTAGAACGGCGACTTTTTCTTTGCATATCAGACAGGTAGCGTTTCCAATAAACTCCACAAAAAAATACTGCAACGTCCATCTTTCTTGAAACTGTCTGTGTTCCTCATCCACTTTTCTTTTCGGTTTGGAAAGAGACATCTTTTCATTCGCACTTCGCAGCCAAACAACATAAACTACGAAAGCCCCGAAACCAGCTATCTTCAAATCTGCCTGCATGCGCGTTTTTTAATTTATTTTAATTTTTTTATAGAATCATGTCATTGGAATATGGTACGAGACAACTAGAAAATAATAATAATAATTTTATTTTGTATTATGTTTTATTTTTGACATCAGTTGCGGGCCGGGTGGAGGGGGAGGGGGGCCGTAAATGGCCCGCGGGCCGGCAGTTTGAGACCCCTGGATTAGAGCAATGCCTTAAACTTTACCAGGTTGTCACTATAAATAATTTATTATTGAATTCTTCGAAAACCAAATTACATTTTAAATGAGTAGCAACTAATTCATGCTCAAAAATAGGACTAACCATAAAAATTGTTGCAAACTTATGAGAAGTATAGCTGTCTTTTAATTTGTTTCGATGCTGTTCTGTGACTGAGAGTGTTTTAGTGATTTCTAAAAAAAAAAAACGTGACAGGTGCATGAGTGATGTTTGCCATAAAACTTCATAAAGCTATTCCAGCATCTGCTCTGTGTTACATGAGTGAAAAACGAGAGGCTGCTTGTTCTTTTTCTCACATCATATTCTGAAGGCATAATACTGTAGTTTTAGAGCCAGTCATTTGTCAACACCAAGGCATCGAAAATGACAAATATGAATCATGTAATTTTGATAATTATGCCGACAGGGCTTAGCAATCAAGATGTCTATAAATCATCTTGTAAAGCTGCATGGAACAAGACTGAGCGTTCAGACCATTCTCAGATGTTCCATGACATAACAAGCCCTTTTAGTTAAATTATGATATAAACAGTCAGATAATGTGTCAAGATGATGTATTAGAAAACTAACACATTGTGCACCATTTAACTAACCTAAGTGTCGCATTAATTTTATGCCATACATCCAAACCAAATCTGTGGTTTATGTGTATTACACTTCAAAAAGACCTTTTCTAAAGTTTCAGAACAGATCTCAACAATGTCTCAAACTGCACTCAATTTGCCAAGATTCCAAATTATCCAACCAAATGTCAGAGCTCTCAATATGAATATTTCTCATCAAAATCTTCTAAATCCAAGTTATCTGATCTATGCTATACTATCAGTAATCATTTTATAGCTCTATACTCTTACTGTGTGTCAATAATTGTGTAATTTGCATTTTAGGGGAAACATCTAAGTCAATACTAATTCTCTGTAAGCAACTCTCAAAACTCAGAATTTTGCCTGTGAGTTTGTGAGATTCAAGCCTAAAACTTTCAAAGTGTTGAAAAGAAAGTCATTCTAACTGTAAATATGGTGTGTTAGTACCTCTGGAACCTCAGTTATAAAAGGCAACAATTCAGAACGTTTGTTAATGCTATATCAGAAAATTCTCATATTCATCTCGTTGTTGACTAACTGTTTCTTTCCCTCTTCAAGTCCAAGTCTGACTTGAGGTAAACAGAGCCATAGAGAAGGTGGCGTTCTGCTCTCTAACTCTGTGTTTGGACTCTGTCAGGCTGCTGTCTGCTGCTGTAAACCATGCATCTTAAAGAGCTCATATCTGTGACGCCTGCCATCATTACAGTCGGATCTTGCTGTCTGTAATTTGCAAGCATGGCAGTCAGTCAGCTAGTAAAACAGCACAGGGTCATTCCAAGCCATTCTACAGCCAACATTGACCCACAAACCTCTACTCTATGTGACACAGACGAGACATCTCTGTATTTATGCACATTTCTGAGACTTGGGTATATAATTCCACAAATGCTAAATGCAATTGAATGCAATGCCATAAAGCAGCTCAGATTCTGAATCATTCTTCCACAAATTGAAAAGGCAATGCTGCTTAATAAGGCTATTTTCATAATATTCCCGGATCTTCTGTTTTAATCACCACATCAGTATTTTCACCCCTTTGATGCAAACATCTAACAGTGACTGGTAGGTAGGTAGGTAAGACCATACTAGTAATTACACACAACCTTAAAATTAAAGACAACTACTCAAATGTCATTCATTTATGCTGGGTATCTGCCATTATAATAAAGAGCTGTGAAAAACATCTTTTGCCAAACAAAATTTTCCAAATGTTTCCTTAATTGTATCCTCTCATCTCACTTCCACCTGTTTAAGGTTAATTAACACTAAGAGATCTGAGCTTTAAAATATAACCTAAATTATCTCATTTTGATTCAAATTATCTTTATAATTTTTTTAATAAGGCAACGTCAACTATACATGTCCCTGGTCGCTTTTTATTGCCTCACAGTTTCTTAACTTTGATTCTTCAGACAAGTAAATCAAATAAAGTGACTGATTAACAAAAAAAGAAGAAATTCAATCGAATATTAATACACATACAACCATGTGTCCCATTCATCTTGCCAAATGTCGCTGAAAACAACCAGACTACCATCAATGGCACATACTTTTGAGGTTAAATGCTCATTTCACATTCATGTGTTTGGGTTCTTTTTAAGTAACTCTGCGTGTGAGCCCCAGTTACTTAACTATTTGTTGAAAAATTGTATGTGCCGTGAAGTGTTGACTGATCTCAACTTCAAAGTGAACCAGGCTTTAGGGGCAGTTCGCAAACATTCACACTACTATGTTCAGAAGCCCCAGTATTGCTGCTTTATTGTACCTAGTTTGAAAAAAAGAAGGAAATCCACCTTTTCACACTCTTGTTTGGAGATTACTTCTGCCCGGACACTTGATTCCTCTTAGTGAAGTTGGCCATGACCTGTTGCGAGCTAATGCCATCAAAGCATTAGCTGCTTTACTGTATGCAGACTGTGGAGGTTTCGGTTTCTTTTGCACCATTGTGCAGCTTGGGATTCCATCCACAGATGTTTGTGGTCTTCAAGCTGTTGACGGTATTGACAAAAGCTGGGAGAAAGCCTCTCCAATACCAGTCAAGGCACATGGATGGTAAAGGGACAATTGCAAACTGTATATCCTGTGCTTTGAAATGATTACCCCACGGCTTTGTCTCTCTTGACAGCTCCAGGTAAAATACTTAAAGTTTCAAATTACAGCCGAGAGAATCGCAAAAGGAAGCAGTACCCACAAAAAAGGACTTTGTGAATGAGGGCGTGTTTTGAGAGGAAGGGTATTTGCTCTTTTGCCGCATTGTGTTCTGTTTGAACCATTAAAATGACCGACACTGAAACATAAAAGAGCTTAGTAATAATCATTTAACCATGTATAAAGCCAATAAATTGCTTGGTCTGAGCAGACAGTGCCATTAAACGCTGCCACTATCAGTAAGCATCCTTGAACTTTAACGAGAAGGTGACTATAGTCGATCTCCACGTGCTAGACCATATTAAAGCCTCTCACCTTCAAAGAGAGACAGACAGAATTCACAAGCAGACCTCAAACAGATGCTTGTTTGTAATGTGTGACCTATCTATATAAATGCTTTTGAAAGCATCGGATCAATCAAACACGCGTAGCTTTTTAATCTCCCTTTCAAGGCTGGTTAGTTTACATGACTGCTATTTTGTTTTCTTTATTGTTGTAACATTGGTCTTTCATGTTTTCTTGAGTCTTTGTATTCAGCTTAAAAAACAAACAAACAAACATGTTTTTAAAATAATAGATCACTCACTGATCATTTTGATCTCCTTGTTCTCTTTGATAAATGTGTTTCAACAGGTATAACACAAAGTGAGTTCAAAGTAATAAAAAGTAAGAATAGCCTCCCAGATGTAATTAAACAGTGACCACCCAATGACTTTGAATTTTACTATTTTTAGTAGTGGAAAGGTCTCTTGTGGCTTATTAGACATAGACACACCTTATTAAGTACCTTAATTATACTTCTAGACGTGAATGCATTCCAGCCGTCAGCTCTGACCACGCCTGACTTAACATATTGTGTGTCCTTTAGCGTAAGAAACTTAAGATACAACTTAATGCAAGCATGATTTAAGACATTGTATACTTTATATCATCTTTATTTAGAATAAAATAGACATTTAAATCAGCTCTATATGACTGTAAAACCAGATGTATACACATTTAAGATTAAAGACTAGCAAAAGACTGATGCACCTTCTTTCAGGGTTGACAAAAATATCTGAATTAAGTGCCAACTGCCTTATATAATTTACAGTATAATACAGTAATTTACTGCAAGATTTAAGTTCCGTTGAGAAACAATTATTTCTACTCTGCAATGCTGACACAAGAAAATGAAGGAAAAACAGAGTATCCCATTCCAAGTCAATCGCTCGTCGTCATCTCTGATCAAGTCTTCTCTGGGAGCTTTGTGAAAGAAAATTCCTTGAATATTCATTCAGTGTCTCTGACAAGTGTGCAGACTCCGTGATGACTTGCTGCCGTCTCTTTGCGTTCTGCAGGACAGACCTTCTGCACAATCGCAACGCTGGAATATCTCCAAGCCATGGGTGCCTTTCCTCTTGTGCTTGGTGCAGACTTGGCCTTCTTTTAGGACGGGTTTGCAGATTTTGGACCAAAAGTGACGGGCGCAGCAGAGTCCCTCTGCACAATCTGATGATCTCAGGCAGTTCTCTCCCTCCAGACCTTTAAAAACAAAACAACACTCATGAATACCATGCACAACTTACATTTTCTGAAGTCTGAGAGACCATTTTAATAGATCAAAATAGCTTTCACATTGAAGACTGAGTTGATCTTATAATCTAGTTTTATAAACAATTTTTCATTGCATTGCTAACATTCTCCAGTGGTCCTTACACTCAACCAAAGTTATTATATTTAATACCAGTCACAGTCCTGAAAAGTGCATGCCTTGTGATGCAACAAAGGATTAAAAGCTTCAAAAAATACCCACAAACTGAGCTGCAGCTATAGGTCAAAATAACATGGAATAATCTGAAGGTATTCTACTCATATATCATTGGTTATATGAATCATTGTTTACCTTTTAGCATTTGGTTTTGTGGAGAACCTTGAGCTGCAAATTTTGGTGGCACCACAACAGTTGAGTTTTCTTGGGAGATGGACACAAACTCTTCCATTCCAATCTGGTGGATCATGTCAGGATCATTTGGAAGGCAAACTCCTAATAGGAAGAGGCAGTTTAAGTTAATTGTTAGTCAACACTGTCTGTTATTTGTTTAAGCTATATAACGCTGAGATGTCTGTACTCTAGCATATCATAACTGTGATCTTACCGTTGCTGCAGTGGTTGCCAGGGCAGCACATCGCATCCCGGATGCAGCGCTTCCTGCGCTTCTTGCACTGGAGACAGACACCGCGAGACAGGAAGCAGAACTCGTCGCCACCGCATTCCTCATCACTCTCGCAGATTAAAGGCTGCTGGAGTTTAGAAATACACTATTAGTCTAACGACCACAAAGTGAAAGCAGCTGTCTGAGATAACATGTGCTCGTTTATGTTCTTACCTGCGGTGTATCGATGGCGAAGTTCAGGCTGCCGCTGTCCGCAGGTGACTCCTCCGGACTCGGGCTGACCGGGTGACCGGGACTCGCCGCACCTGAACCGACCTTAATAGCGTTGGAGTTGAGCACCCCAGAACCGGTGGATGCCGCTTTGATGCAGCCCACGAGAATGAGGCATGCGGTAGAGAACATGGCAATGTGCAGCATCGTCAGGTCTGGTATTCCTTGGAGGATGGAGGATGTATTCCCGAGGTGAGCGGAGCTCTTCTGTGGTTCCTCATGAGCTCAAGACGCTTCATTTATACGCGCGCGGGGTTGTTTGCGCTCCCGCCCCTCGCTGAGAGTAACAAAGGGCTGGATGAAATTTCAAAGCGTTGTGTCAAGGGCTGTCTGTCTATCGGTGTGTTTGTATGCACGTTTTCATGAGCTGCCATCAAACAGCCACCACAGTAATTTGCTTATTGGATGGGGAAATCAGCTGGAAAAAAATAATAATCAAATAAATAGATCTATATTATATATATATATATATATATATATATATATATAATATATATAATATATATATATACAATATATATATATATAATATTTTACAACATTTCACATGGCATCCAAAATTATAAAAAATAAATAAATAAATAATATATATATATATACACACACACAAATTCAACTTTAATGCTAAAGCTGCAAAGTTTTGATAATTACACACAAAAGTCTAACAAAACATTAATATATGATATATATATCTATATATAATATTGAGATAGATATATATATATATAACAGTGTTGGGGGTCATATCTTACAAGTAACGTAAAAAGTTACGTAATCAGAATTACTTTTTTCAGTTTTTTCTCACAGTGAGTTTGTATTTCTGTGTTAGAATGTAGTAAGATTTAGCAGAAGTTGAGTCACAACCGTGATAGCCCGTTGAAAACACCAACCTATTCTGTATGTTGTTTGACGGGCTGAATGCTGGTTTATGTTGGTCCTTTTGCTGGTTTATGCTGTTTCTTTTGCTGGTTTATGCTGGTCCTGTGCTGGCAAAGGACCAGCATAACCAGCAAAAGGTCGCATAAACCACAAAAGGACCAGCATAAACCAACAAAAGAACCAGCATAAACCAGCAAAAGGACCATAAACCAGCAAGGACCCTCTTAACAGCAAAGGACCCTCTTAAACCAGCAAAGGACCTCTTAACCATCAAGGAACCGCTTAAACCAGCAAAGGACCACCTTAAACCAGCAAAGGACCATCTTAAACCAGCAAAGGACCAGTTTAAACCAGCAAAGGACCAGCTTACACAAGGCCTCACGCACGTCAAAACATACCTTAAACGCAGCAAGATGCTGTTTTTTTTCAACAGGGAGGGGCCGCTTTAAATGCTTTTGATTAACAAGTGAATAAGTCAAAGTGAATATGCACATAAGAAGAATGAGAACAGTCTGTGCTTTTAACAAATAGTGATTGTCATTAGCACTCTGTGACGTACCTTCACTCCAGCATCCTCGTGTCGATTCCCCCCGCGCTTTCTGCTCCCGCTTCCTGTTGGTTCATCTATTGATCTATCTGATTATAAAGATTTGAGCAGAGCAGACTAAAATAATTAGGGTATATATTCTCGCTTCTAAAATTGTAATATTATCCACATTCATTGAGCAACCCATGTGTTCATATGTAGCCCATTTTTATTAAAAGATAGCGTACATTTTGTTTGTCTATTGAATAGATGACTAACATATTTGAGAGTCGCTATATATTGCAATTTTAAACACCCCCAGACTTGCTTGCGGTGCGCCTAAACTGCGCGAATTATTTTACATCTTTTGTTCAAAGTGCTCCGTTCTCTGGCCTGCCGCCCAAATTCTGCATTCCGGGATAACTCCCAAATCAATGCCTTTGATGTTGTTGACAGGGGTCACTTCTAATAGACGGCCACAGGACAAACGCTCAATACACTTCATTAAACGCGAATTGGCAGGGTTCATCCCCATCCCTTTGTCTATTGGCTTTGTTTTAATTGTACATCCAAAGCCTACAGTGGTGTAAAATGAAGCGTGTGTAAAGGAGCCTTTGATGAGCTCAGATCAAACAGGACTGAAGCCCATGTCTTAATCAGACTTCCACAGCGATGGCATTTTCGCAAACAGTCCATTTGCTCGGCTTTTAGCGGCTTTTTGTAGACATTGTACTCAGCAAATCCATTTAGTGGGATGCCAGGTAATCCTGTTTTAAAATTCCTGATGACAGCTTATTCAGGTCAGGGCTCCTGAGTGACTCTAAGTAGGGCTAGGCTATTATTCACTACAGCAATGCAATTCCGTGATAAAAATAATAATAATAATAATAAAATACTGCATTTACAGGAGGCGGCAACAGCAAAATGATAAATGACACCGGTGTTCAATATAGTTAGCTTTAATAATAATAATTAACAAAATAGGTAATATGGGTAATTAGCCTAACTATGGCTGTTGAAGGTTGCCAAGCAGTGTCCTTTTTTGCAACTTGTTGCATTGATATTATACAAGGTTACAGGTGTGCCTTTATCAGTTTGTTGCAATTGCTTTGAAAAGCAATGGAAGCTCTGTTCTGCGATTCGGTTCTTTTGAACATGTAAAGAACCAGTTCAAAACATCGAGATTGTAATTCTTTTACGATGTGAGGTAATTACCTCATTACTTAGCGTGTGGCATGCATGCATGTTCTAGCATGTTCCAATACTGTGTAGGGACCTGTCAGTTATTAAGATTTATTATTATTATGTTTTATTATCAATGTTAATGTGCTCTAGTTCATTTCGTTGCAGCCTACAGGTTATGAAAACTGTAGTAACATATTATGGTTTGCATTTAGCCCTTTATAGCCTATTATTTACTAAAGTCCATTTAAACTTGACTGAAAAAGTGTAATACCAACTCATGTGCATAAACTGCAATGGTATGTTTCAATTATGTTTTACTTGTAACATTTGTAGCTTTTTACCTTAACTGTTCACACTTTTTTCTATTACTGTCGGATCTTACATGTTCACGACGGTTCTGGGTTCACTAAGTCTTTCGGTTGATGACTGCTAACGGCTAGAACGAGTGATTCGTGGACGGTGGACGAATCATTCAGGTGTGCGTTTCACAAAAGCAATGGTCGCAAGTTCCATCGTTACCAATAGAGTTCAATGGAACTTGCGATCATTGGGAAATGCACCCCAGACAATTAATTGGGAAAAGCGCCGACTCAAACGATTCGTTGGCGAATCGGACATTGCTAGGTTAGCTCAGCCGGAACCCGTTTTGTGAAATAATACTAACCCTCGTCTCCACGGGAAAATGGTTTAACATTTAAAAGGATTTCTTAAATCACTATTTTTACTGTGTAATTTCACATTTTCAAATGATCACGCGGGATATTAAAATTCCATCTTTTATGGTAATGGCGTGTTATACATTCTGCAGATGGAATGCAAAGGTAGGCTACCTGGTTTATTTTTGTAATTTGCTGTGACAGTAGGCTATCCAAGCAGGGGGTAATGCATGTCCTCTGATGACTCTCCAAAACAAACTTGTTTCTTTGTTGGACTTCATGTTTGAAGCTGGATAAGTAGTTTACTGTAACTAACTGGCCCCAAAATATGTAGTAATAGGTTTAGAAATATAAATAAACAGTAAAAAATGATCTATTTTTACCTTCTGATCTTCTCTGGAGTTGTTCTTGGTGATTTATCCCTGAACGACCATATGTTATGTTTTCAGAAGAGTATTGTGATTACGGTGTCTAACATGACTGCTTTTTGAGCAGTTATTGGTAATGTCTTCTCTGCGAGCCATGGTAAATATTTCAATCTTAATATATTAGTAAAGAGCACCTATTAGTAGTAGATATGCCATTGACTGATGGCTTTAGCTGTGACCTGGAGGTTAAAGATTTCTTCTCTGCCCCCTGGGTTTACATCTTTTGATGTCTATGGGCCACAGTGCTGGCAATGAAAAGCTACCATGCTCATGCATGTTATCTTTTGGGAAGAGAGGAGGGCAGATGTTTACTGAGCATTATCACCAGCTGATATGAGTCAGACCCTTCATATTACTAACACCTCCAGCTACATCTTGTTTGTAGGACAAGATAGTACATCTTGTTTGAAGGTCATTCTGAACTTCTGAGTATAAGAAATAATGAATGTAACATTTAATGAAAACAGCAGGTGCAATTTTCAGAAACTAAACCTTAATGGACACATTACTTTGAAAGATGCTTTTATTGTAAGAAAATGGCATATAAATCTCTGTACCTTTAAAAAAGCCACAACTGATTAAGAAGAATATTTTGAGGCGTCTGACCTAGTCGTGCAGCATCAAAACAAGCAGGGTGAATTATGGATGTCATTGTGTTAAGGCACTTTCAATAATGCCAAAATATATATGGTGAGCACAGACTATCCATCTTGAAAAGTAAAGATAACTAAAAAAATTGTTACGTTCAAATGTACCCCCCCCCCCCCCCCAAAAAACTTCAAATCTGACTGTTTACTCTTGACCAAAATCTCTAAATATCACAAAAATATTACCACTGGTGTGTGTTGTGTATGATATATTATATATAATCCCTATTATATATATATATATAAGATATATTATATATATAAAATAATATATACATAAACATTTACCCCTGGTCAATGTTTTACCCCTACAATAAATAAGATTACATAATTGGTTTTCCAGCACAGCACTTTGTGTTCAAGCTATTATAGACTACAGGCAATCTTCTCGTCGACATGAAAATGACAGGAGAAAATATTCAGAAAGTATGTCTCGTATCAGTAATAGAGCTGATTATGTAACTTTCTAAACACAATTCCGATCTTACCCACATTTTATCAGGGATGCGGCGACTCGACTGCCCTTCCTCTGGGGAAGTACAGTGTGTATTTGAATAAAAAGCCTGCCCTCTAGTGGAGCACAAACTATATTGAGTCTAATTCATTATTTGATTGGATTCCCATTGTCTTAAAAAAAATTTAAACTTGCAAGTTTCCCATAATACAAACTAAATGTATTCAGAAGCCTTTAAAAGAAAGAATTAAAGAAAAAAACCATTTAAAGGGATAGTCCACAAAAAAATAGCAAAACCTGTTATCATTTGCTCACCCTCACGTCGTAGAAAAATTATCAATACTCAGTCCAGATCATAGTACTGTCTCTACTTATGATTCTGTTTTTAGGACGCAGACCTAAAACCTGAAACCACTACTTGTGCAATCAGTCAAACATAAAACAGCAGAGAAAAAAAAAATGAAGGGCTCATTTTTAAGACACCGGCTCCAGCACGAGGTGGTCTGAGCCCATATCTGAGGCCGTGTTGGGAATATGGACTCCAGGCTTTCTGATTAGGACAGTTTTCGTGAGTCGTGGGGTGCGGCGGGGGGCTGAGACGCCCCCAGTGGCACCGCAGGACAGAAGTGTGGGCGAAGGCAACTTGGTGTCACAGAGCTGGGCTAGACGTCATCCGTTCTCCTCTTCGCTGACGAACCACACGGGACACTCCAGGGCAGGGCATGTTACAAGTTTCAGTTTTAGAAATCAGTGTCCCAGCCGGAATTGTCATCTGGGGGAGGGTCCTCATTGTCCTCAGGAAAGCTATCAAAGTTACTGGTGTCAGTCGGGCTTGCAACCTAATAGGTGCGTGAACGGAGGAAATGGGATGTTAGACGGATAGATATTAAGCGCTAATGTAAATGCTGTAAACACAAACACAAAGAAATCATAATTTGTGCCTGCACATTTATTCGCTATTCAATGTCTAAAATACCAACCAATATAAATTACTATTTAATTCTTACATATTTCTTTCTAATCAATTCACTTTTATTTTATGGACCATTGTGGAAATAGTGTTGCACAATTAATCAAAATAAAACTGAAATTGCAATATGGCCTACTGCAATTATCAAATCGCAAAGGCTGTGATTTAATTTTTTTAAAAGAAGAAATTAAGAGACATAAATATTATTATTGTAATTTCACAGTTATACTGTACAAAATATATGATTTTTCTGAAATACTTTAAAGTATTTTATTTTAGAGTAAAATATAACAATAGTAATATTTATTATTTTGGTTATTATTATTATTGATCGTATGATTCTGTTGACAAAAATCACAGTTCTAGTTTTTATATCAAAATAATGGGGGGGGGACCCCACTATAATTTATCCAGCACTTAACTAACAAGTAATTATGTAAATGTATTTGAAATGCAAATCTCTTCGTTTATCCTCCTTATATTAAAATTCACACTTATTAATTAAATTGGAAATGTTTTATACTTACATCAGGAATAATTGGAGGTGTGAGAGTTCCTTTGCGCAGGCCTTCCCAGTTAAAGCCGTCAAACCATCTATGATGGAAAAAGAGATTTAATATCTGTCTCAGACAAACAGAATAGAAATGCTGGGTAGGGTGGGATTTTCAGTTATGTTAAATTTCAGTCTTTGGAATTAATAGATTTAAACAATTATACTTTGAACAGGAATGTTACCAAAATGGCAAACAAATCTTGACCCCATGCACAGCATAATAAGACTAGTTTTATAGGAATTCCTTGACCTTAAAGTTTTATTATATAATTTCAGCACTTTTCTAGACTTAAAAACCAGTTTTTCCCCAAATCCCCAAAGAACAGGGATATTACAGTACTCACTTGTGCTTTTGGATATCTTTGACTCCATTTTTCAAGTTTCCTAGCCTCTCAGACGGATTGTCCCTGAGGGAAACAATATATTTCAATACAGATTTAATTTATAGTGCTGATATTCTGTCAAAAATGCTTTTGCTATATCTACATCCAACTAAGGTTTTTTTTAACCTTAAGGTATAAATGTGTGCTACAGGTTAGAACATCGCAGTTAATTTAAAACTTGAAATTTACATGTATTAAATGTGTATTAATGTGTCATATTGTACTTCAAAACTTTTTAAATGTACCCACCTGCATAGTTTTTTAATTAGATTGCCTGCATTTTTGGTGATCTTCTTTGGAAATTCTATCATGTCGATTCCTCTTAAAATTATATTATATGTCTTCATTGGATCCGGTCCTGAGAATGGTGGGCTGAACCGGAAATGCACATTAGATTTGATAAAACTACACTCTTAAAAATAAAGGTGCTTCAAAAGGTTCTTCAAGTGATGCCATAGAAGAACCATTTTTGGTTCCGCCAAGAACCATTCAGTCTAAGGTTCTTTAAAGAACCATCTCTTTCTTACCTTTTTATAATCTGAAGAACCTTCTTTCGTCACAAAGAACCTTTTGTCAAACAGAAAGGTTCTTCAGATGTTAAAGGTTCTTTATGGAACCATTTAGACAAAAAGGTTCTTCTATGGCATCGTGAAGCACCTTTATTTTTAAGAGTGTAGGAGGAGTAATCCTAACACAAACAATCTGATAACATTTGCGCTTATCTTGTCAAACCCAATGAAAGAAAACACGTTTTACCTTCCAGTCAAGAGTTCATACATAAGAATTCCCAATGACCAGTAGTCTGCTGAGATGTCATGGCCTTTATTCAGTATGATCTCTGGGGCTACATACTCCGGCGTTCCACAGAATGTCCATGTTTTCTTCCCAAATCCAATCTTTTTAGCGAAGCCAAAGTCCACCTACAAGAGACAAAACTTAATATCAAAACGGCACCTTTGAGGCTTTTAGTCCATCATCTTTAGCTTTAAATATAATATTGCGTTCCAAATTTGGCAATAAAAAAGGACATTTTGGGTAAATGGACTAAAAATATTGATAACGCATGAAGCACTAAAGGGGCGTATGTGCTTTAGATAGGAAATCCCGACCTTTGATACCAACTAACAACAAACTTCAGCCTCAGAATGTGTCATCTCATATTAAAAGGCACTTGAGATGTATACTCACAAGTTTGGCATATCCTCTGTGATCTAGAATGAGATTTTCTGGCTTTAAATCACGGTAAATTATTCCCTTGGAATGCAGGTAAGCGAAGGCTTCAACCACACAGGCTGTATAAAACCGTGTAGTAGAGTCTTCAAATGATCCTCTACGAATAAAGAAAGAAAAACACTTATGTTTTACTGGGTTTCCATCATTTAGTGTGATTAGCATCAGCCATCATCACAAGAACAATTTGGCTATACCTGTCTCTAAGAATGGTCCAAAGCTCTCCTCCTAGACAGGCCTCCATCAACATGTACAGATATTTGCTGTCTTTGAAGGTCCTGTACAACCTGAAGGAACACAATTTCGTCCCACAATATATGATTTCGCCTTGATATTTTTTAGGATATGACCTCCAATGATGCTCTCAGGAGGTTTTAGCACCTACCTTACAATGAAGTCTGAATGCGCCTCCTGCATGATCAGTTTCTCAGAGCGGATGTGTTCCTGTTGCCGCGTGTCCACGATGTGACGCTTCTTCAGAATCTTCATTGCAAACGTTTTGGTCTCTTCACTCTTGAGCTGCACCTGTGGACACCAAAGGCACACAAAAAAATGAGTGCTGAAAAAGTGCTAATAAGCTAATTTTCTATGGAAACTAGCTGTAAAAACAAGTGCCAGTACTCCTTATTATAGCACTTGAGTCATGGTCTATTAATGCGTTAAGGGTCCTCAAAATAGATCAAGTGAGCAGGAATTCTTCACATTGCGTCTCTGTGAAGGCACTTGCATGTTCATTTGATTCTGTAGCTATCTAGCAAAATGATAGCACTACAGGCATATCACAGCCCTGGCGAAAGGACACTTGTTTTTACTATGTTGCTGCAGTGCCAGAAATAGGCGAGTGGAAAGGGGAATCCTCTTCCCAGACAGCTGGGCTTTCCTTTACAACAATCCGCAATGCGGATCTCTGCCCTCCTGTCTATGTCAAAGTTTCCATCGTCTTTCTTCAACATAAATGGTCCTGCAGAAAATGTCATACAATAATGATTTACATTGGAACATCTATCTATCTATCTATCTATCTATCTATCTATCTATCTATCTATCTATCTATCTATCTATCTATCTATCTATCTACTTACTTAACCCTTTTAACTTTGTTGTGGAATTTACCCTGATTAGAGTTACAACATTCCCAGACCTGATCTATCCTTCAGCACAGTAGAACGCATTAAAGCTGCTCATTTGTCCAGCACTGTCTAAAGTAGATTAGTAAAATGTAGGGGTGGAACGATACATGTATTCGTACCGAACTGTCACGGTACGGACATCTTGGTTCGGTGCATGAGGCCTTACAACAAATACAGGCAATTCACCCCCAATCCAGAAGGGGGCGCCCGCAGCAATGCAACGCTATTTGATAACCGGCCGCCAGCAGCGAATGTCATGAGTTGTGTACTTGAAAACAAAGCCAACTATACAGTGACCATGTGCCGATTCTGAATGTGTCTCTCACAGACTGACAACAGAGTATACTTTAAAGGCTTGTGCATTCAACTGTTTGCGAAATGGAGCTTTGTGCTTGTGTATCCTACCTCTCTCATTCGGCACAAATTTAAATATTCCATAATATTTCCATATTTGTGACGTATCTGAATGCTAAACTATTATTTATTATGTAAATTACAGGCTTTGTACTTCAGCCGCGTTCCAACGGTGACACAGAGGCGGACGCGCTGATGTTTGGTTCACTGTATTTTATTTTGATGAAGTACCAACTGTTCTGTCAGTTCTCAATGCTGAACTTATTTTTTTGGTGTGTGTGTGTGTGTGTGTGTGTGTGTGTGTGTGCGCGCCGGCGCGATCACTTCAACTGTTTCCTTATACCAGCAGAATCAACTTTAAACACTTATTAATAATGCATCACTGTATAAAGGTCTGCTTTTATTTGTGTACACTCACAATGAAAACAAAACATTGTGCTTTTGTAAAATAAAGAAAACAAATAGGATGTCGCTTTCTGCCATTTGAGTTTCCTTTGTGAACAAATGTGTCTGTTCAAAATAAATGAAAAGAAACCGAGCATAGTAGATTTGCTTTTTTTTCCTGTTGTACCGAAATCGTATCGAACCGTGACCCCCGAACCGAGGTACGTACTGAACCATGACATCTGTGTACCGTTCCACCCCTAGTAACATGTATTCTTATCATTGGTTGACAGAAGTTTTTGTTTGAGTTTGCATAACACGCAATAACCCATAAAGCAATGACTCCTATGCATCACTGTACTTTACTGCAGGGTGCCAATCTGCCCTGGAGGGCCATAGCTCTGCGGAGTTTAGCTTCAACCAGCTCCAACACACTTGCCTGTAAGTTTTTAGTGAGTCTGAAGACCTTGATTAGCTGGTTCAGGTGTGTTTTGAATCAGGGTTGGGCTAAACTCTGCAGGACAGTGGCCCTCCAGGAACACGTTTGGACAACCCTGTCCTACTGCAATCACCTTTTCGTGCTTAATTATATAAGTTGATGAATTTACTTATTCATTTACATGAAGACATAAAATGCATGCATATAGAAGTGGCCTATCCTACCAGCTCAACTCTTCCAAATCCTCCAACTCCCAAGGTGTCGATGATGTTGAAGTCCACCAGCTTCAAGTTGGAGAAGAAGGCATTCTCTGCCTCGTATCTGCATTTTTTGAAGTGGAAAAAGGGAAACTTCTTAGAGGTTTGGATAGAGTATGTAATAGGGAATGTTGGAGCAGGAATTGGGGCAGGAAGGCTGTTTGTTCGCTCCCGCTCTTTTCTCTCCTTTACCGGGATAAGAAGTAGTTCACGCATTCTGACCTCCTTGTGGCTTGACCAAATCAAATACTGTGAAAGAGTTAAATGTACAATTTTCAAAACGGCTAGCAATATTGCAAAGACAATCTTGCAATATCTGGCTTGCAATATGCAATACAGTCCTCGCCTCAAGAGCACGTATGGCAGAATAATAACAACAGTCTTTGCTCAAAAGTGGAGTTAAGTCGCCATTTCCAGGTTACATTTCGAGATTTGGGATGCAGCACTGATCGAGTGTGGCAAAGGACAGATCGATCCAGATTGGTGGAGTCTCTCCGCATCAATATCAGTTTGTGAACGCTTCTCTGGATACAAAGTTTGGATGCAGAAATACCCAAAGTTGTCACAGTCATCAGCAGAGATAGCACTAAAAGTCGAGCAAAAGTCCTCGCTGAAAAATCTCACAAAGCAAGAGATTCTGTCCTTGCAGCAGCAGGAGTGCACGCTGAGGGACAGTACGCTTGACTGGTGAGACTAGTGTTGTCCTTGTGACTAAGTCTCAGTACCTGTGTTTAAACTGAGCTTGACTGTGTTCCCTGTGTGAGCTGCAGTCTCTACTAGTACTGCCTTGCCTGATCCAGCTTTATTTTTAGTATGTGAACTTGGCTTACAGTTCTCCTAGTCAGAAAAGGTTTTCCTGCTCTACCCTCATGCCACCGTCTCTCTTTAAAGTTCAAATTTAACTTGAGAAGGACATTGGTGCTGCATAATTATGAGACCATTTACATACTTTAGTGTTGAGAGAATGAACCTTTCAGTTAACACATTTAATAACAAAATTAGCTCGTCCTGGAAATAAATATACTAAGGCCTTCTGACGGGAAGAACCTGGAATAAATGCATCTTTAGCTAGACAGAAACATAGAATTCCATGTTGATGCTGTCAGCTGTGGAGATCATATGAGATGTAGAAAGATTAGGAATCTTTATTAATTATACTTCGTTACTATGCTTAAGTATTGTTTTAATGAATTTGTACTTTGCTCTGGGAAAATTTATTTCTGTTATCACTTAAAATGATAAAAAACTGGCTACATATTTTACAGCATATATGCATTTTGATTTTAATTAGCTATAAAATTCATGCTTGGGTCACAGCTGTTGACCTAAAGAAATATTTTTTAAAGTTTTATTTATAACCACCAATTTGTCAGTCAAATGTTAGCATACTATACAATCTGACACTGATTAATTTCATTTATAATATAGGTTTTGGTATAACTCTAATGTGGCCCAGAGATTTACACAGAAAAGACATTTGGATTTTATTAATATTTCCTTTTTTTAATAACTTTGCATACTTGAATAAAGACTGTTTTAATTTAATGTGAATCATAAACAATACTGTTTTACTTAAAGTTTAGTTTCGCTCAAGGTCTGTTTATTTATTTAGGTAGATACTATGGACTTCAGATTGTATATGAGTTTGACATGGTACACATACTTTAATTTTAGGGATAGTTCAGCCCCCCCAAAAAGAAACAAAGATTGATTGATTGATTGATCCCACATAATTAAAAGCCCTGGGATGCCATGTTTGTTTTTTGGTCTGCATCTGCATTTTAATATCTGCTTTTCTTTCAAAGAAGAAAGATAGGGTCACTACACATTAAACAGTAATACGGGTTGGAACAACATATGGGAAAGTGTAAATGAATTTTTCATTTTTGGATGAACGATCAATTTAAAAACGTCCACAAATTTGAGTATTCCACCTTTGCCATCACAAATTTAGCTGGTAACATGACTGAACAGTCTCGAGGCTCAAAGCCTTGGTACCAAGCACAGAATCCTCTCTAGTCACTTTAGAAGATGGAACAACCACCAGGAAGACTCACCCCCCCACTGCAATTCGACACCCAGGCAGGCACACAGTATCTGCAGTTAAGTTCCACATTTAACTAAGGATGGGCAAGGGGGACAGTGCCCTCTCAAACCTCTCCAGGCAATGAGAGAACTCAGAACACTGCAGTTGTCCGCATAAGAAGAACATGCCACATAGTGACATGGCTGTTTCTGCCAAGGTCGACAGTCATTTGGAAAGAAGAGAGTATTCCGGTACATTGCCCAATCTATATTAGCAAAAACATGTAAAACAACTAGTTTTAGTATTTTAGGAATAACCAGATCCAATTCTTGATTCCTAGCCCATCATAAGTGGCTTTCACACTGGAGGAACATTTTCATAGCTCCTATAGCGACTGGCAGAAGTACCCGCTTTTTGTCATGTTCTGGGAACTGGGAATGATTTTAGTTAAAGGAATGCCTTTTGGAGAGACTAAATTAGCTCCTACTTTAGAGTAGGGGCTAACCCAGCACAGCAGGAACTACCAGTGACATAAGGGGCTTTCGCACCAGGTAGTTATAGGAACCTGTCACCAGGGCAGTCCCCTGAGAACTACATGTTCCCCTGGGAAATGTTTTCCTGGTTGCATTCGTACCGCCAATATGAACTCTGAAGTTACAAAGTGGCCATCAGCAACATCATTTAACAACACAGCATTCAACAACTGGAGGACGGTATAGTGCCTGGACTGCAGTGTCAGTCCATCTACAGCTGTATTCCGCGTTCATGAAGTTAGTTCATGGAGTAAGTATATGTAAACTGTGTGTTTACACTTTTTATTTATTTATTTTTTTTAAATGGCGAGTGTTGGTGTTTCATATGATATGCGTTCGGACAATTAACGTACATTTATGTCAATTATATTTCCTACTGTGCTTGGTCAGACCCTACTTTGAAGTAGGAGCTAATTTAGTCCCCCCAAAAGGTGTTCCAATAACTAAAATCATTCCCAGTTCCTGTGGTACGAACACGGCAAAAAGTGGGAACTTCTGTCAATAGTTATAGGAACTATAAAAATGTTCCTCTAATGTTCCTCAAATAACGTTGCAGTCAGCCAGCTTAAGTCACTTTAGAATTCATACTGGAGGTACGAATGCAGCCAGAAAATGGCCCTGGGGAAAATTCAGTTCCCCTTCAGGAACTCGAGCTGCGTCAAAACGCTTTGGGAACGCCCCTGTGTGTCCACGCTCTCAATCACATGTGAAATCAGTCCAATGGAATGGCCGAAACACGTTTCAAAGGACGTCACAGGTGGGGTGACGTAGAGACCAGAGAGCTTAAAAGCGCATCCGAAACAAGCAGCGTTAGCTTCTGTGTTTTCAGCAAGCGCTCTTTGTGAAACTTGTTAGTCTTATTTTATGTTGTTTGTATTAACAGTGCACAATCACCTCTATATGGCGAGCTAAACAGACAGCACTTTAGATCGTGTGTTATTCTCTGCCCGTGCTAAACATTATGGGTGTGAATGCACGCGATCGTTGTGTTGTTGTTTGGGAGCGGAGCACGCACCGTCCAGATCCGAGGGGGCCTGATGCTGCATAGTGACTACCGCAGCAAACGCTCCGCTCCCGCCGGGGCACTTTGTAGCGAAGTGTGCTATGTGTTCAGGCCTTACGTTACCTGTCCCGCTGTGCTGAGGCACAGCGGGCGATGGGGATGCGGGGATCGCATATGAATCTAGCACTCTCTCTCTCTCGAGGTTCGGAAGCCTTCGCTGTGGTCTCTTCTCCCTTGAGTGAGAGCTTTATGCTGCAGCTATCTTCCTCCGAGGAGGTTGATGTTATCAATGATGTATATGAGATTGAGGACTCGCCATCTCAATCTTTTGCATATGAATCGTTTCTCGTATCGTTCTATATCGTTTCTCCCTGCCCTCGCAATAATTATTAATTGTAACCCCTCAAGTGTTTGAGCTCCATAAGTGGGCAGAGGGGAGTGGGCTGGATTTCACATAAGCTGTTGACAGGTGATATGTTAGGTGTGAGCTCTGAGAAGAGCAACTGATGACTGACGTCACATGGTCGACTAGAGTGATTTTCCACTGCCCTAGCTGAGAGCATGAGTTACAGTGTGTTATGAAAGCCCATATGTACTTCATGGGACAGTAAACAAGTCCAAGATACTGGCTGAGAGGCTCTGATAAGACAATCTGAAAAGGCCAGAACCGGTTTACAGTACTTGGGTCTCAAAACCTCTGGTGGAAGAAAACATTTGATGTAGACTGCATTCCAAACCTAGTGAGCAGCATGCCAGTCTACTGCTTATTTTTTTTTTTTTTTTGTTTTGTTTTTTTTTTTTTTTTTTTTTTTTTTTTTTTTTTTTTTTTTTTTTTTTTTTTTTTTTTTTTTTTTTTTTTTTTTTTTTTTTCTTTTTTGGTTTTTTTTTTTTTTTTTTTTGTTTTTTTTTTTTTTTTTTTTTTTTTTTTTTTTTTTTTTTTTTTTTTTTTTTTTTTTTTTTTTTTTTTTTTTTTTTGTTTTTTTTTTTTTTTTTTTTTTTTTTTTTTTTTTTTTTTTTTTTTTTTTTTTTTTTTTTTTTCTTTTTTTTTTGGTTTTGGCGGCCCCAGTATACTAATCTGAAATGGATTTGATATGAGCTTGAGTAAACCAAGACACTGGCAACCTGGGTTGGTCAAGCAAATGATTCAATTGGAGTTTGGGATCTTGCAGGTTTCTAAGCTAATGGACAGTACTGTAACTAAGCCCCCCCATAATAAATAAAGATATAAAATCAGTAATAAATTAATAATGAAGTAAAAGGCAATTTTAACATATGAATTATTGAACAAAAGCATTATTAATGATATATTGTTTAAATATTGAATTAGTAATTAATTTAATAATCTTAGTGATACTTTTAAGTACTTAATAGATTACTCAATCATGTCTCTTAGAAGACTGGGAAATTACTTAAAACCTGCTCAATAATCTGGAATACATTTTACATTGTCATTATATACAGTTCGAATCTTGAAATGATTTGATTACATTAATTGTTGCGACAAAATTTTTATAAAAATACTGGTAATTTCTTAAAATTGCTAACCAATTGATAATGGTATTTTTTTACAAAAGCCACTCCTAGAATATAGTCAAAATGCCAATTTTGTATAATCGGATTATAAATTAAATTTATTATTTAAATGCTGTATTGTTTTATTATTATTTAATTACACAATGATTCATTTAAATACATACTATTATATATAAGCGTATATGATAATTGATATATTGAGTACTATTTTAGTTGATATTCATCTCAAAATTACTCAAAATTATCATCTTAACAAATTAGCTCACTTCATGCACCACCTTTCATTGTGAGGAGTCTTTTTTCCACAGATGTCCTCACAATGCATCATGGGCAGAGCTGGGAAGATTACTTACAAACTGTAATCCGTTTCTGATTCCAAATTAAATGACACAAATTGTGGTAGTAACGTAATCCATTATTTTATACATTTTAGGTAATATAATCAGACACATTTTTGATTAATTTTAGATTACTTTTGACCTAACTCGTTAATATCGAATTGATTTAAATACTATAATCGTGTACCATATTGATTTAAAAATACAAAGAGAAATAAAACATATTCAATTTGTTGTCATTAACAACATGGTGTATTAAACATTACATTATGTCAAGGTTTCCCAAATAACTGAGGTACATAACCTCATTAACATGCAGAGGGATGGTGACTTTAAAGATAATAATTAATTAATCATAAAAATGTAACATAAAATAAACAATGCCTAAAAAAGAAATATTGTATTGTTTATCTGATGCCATAAATAATCCGATATACGGATCAATATGTGAGTCAATTGCGGGACCTTTAACATTGGATTTTGGTTACACAACATAAAAACAACAAAATATCAACGTCAGCTGATGTCGGTTTTGGACATCAAATTAACATTGACATTAGATGTTGAATTTACATTGAATTTTGGTCAACCAAAATGTAACCAAATATCAACAGCTTATGACGCTGTGTGCCTGCTGGGAAGGATGTGGGGATACTGTCTTAGAATTAGCCAAAAGAAGGCAACACTTAAACTAAAAACTGTCTACTTTGAGGCAAGACCTATAGTAAAAGAAGATATTTGGACCTAAAAGAAGATATTTTGAAAGTCCAAACAACATTGGACCCAACTGACTTCATTGTATGGACAAAAACATAGAGACTTGCAGAACTTTTGTGATTTGCAGAAGTAAGAAAGTTTTACAGGTTTGGAACAATATCTTTAAAATACTGCCTATCTAGCATGAAGCCCAGAGTTTTCAGGAGGAATGTTCTAAACCTTGACTTTGAGGCCTCCAGTCTCTGGTAACATGCTGAAAAGCAGTCACATCCCTCCATGCAGAAGTGACAGCCTTTCAACATATCCACTTCTGCTGTTACAGCTGTGAAAATAAGCCCTAAGTCCGAACTGTAGTCGGACCGCGGGCAGTTTCCTCAGGGGTCAGTGGTTAGCTAAGAACGGCTGGGTGCTGGGCTTTGACCTCATACCCAACAAAGAAAAGATGGATGAAATGACAGAAAGCAGCGTGCTGCGGGCGGCCTGCCCAGGTGTTCTCCACAATGCAGCATTTGACTGCATTACATCCCCTTGACTTCAGACGACCTCTTTAAGTGTAGGTCAGCTTTTGTTGACTTGGTTCTTGTCACATTATGTTTTACTCATTTAAGTTTGCACGTGTCTTACGTGACCTATTTGACCACAGTGTGACTTTAAACAATGATTCACAGGCCTTGTAAAATGTCCAGCACAGATCTTTCTAGAGCAAATAACAAAATGTAATTTAATGGCTGTCAAGCATGACAGAAGTGAGCTAAATCCAGTGCATGCGTGTGAACACTTCACAATGTCGTTGAAATCTGACACGATGTAAAACAATCATGAAACAACACTTTTTTTTTTTTTTTTACATGTCATAACATCTTTTTAGGGCATGATACTAAAATTTAAAACCTGTATAGAGATGAATATTGATATCAATATATTGATTTTATTTTATTAAAATAAATTCACTAATCATATTGATGCATTTCTCGTTGATCTTTACTTGTGCCCTACTGTATGAACTAAGAAAACACGATTTAAGGCTTTTTTTAACTTATTGATTCTCTCTTGATTTTACTTCTCTCCTCAAGTTTTATTTTGTTTATATATTTTAGATTACAATGATCAAATGGTTGCTTGTTATAGGTTGATGACTGGAATGCAGCCATACAGAAGTTTAATTGGGTACACAGGCCATAAATTGTCTACAAATCTGATTAATTGACTACATTAATTGAAAGGATTTCAAAAAAAACAAGAAAGTCAATTTGAACTCTAGGGTGACTTACCAATCAAATAAACAGTATTTATACGATTTGGCAACATGGTTGGTCCAATGCAGTTCAGTCCATTTAATATACATTCACGTATGTTGATTGGACCGGCTGGCCCTGCAGAAACCTAAATGTGCAAAAATTGGAATCAGAAGTAAAAAGCAAAATTTTTAGGAAACCATGGATTGTTCGCGTGGTGCAACGACCATAGCGGTGGGTCATGTATCATGGTATAATGGCTTGTACATGGGGTTGTTTCTTTGTCTGTTTTTTAGACTATGTGCGAGAGTCTCTATCGCATGGATCCACCAATCTCAGGCTTTGTTCCTTCAACAATCGCTTCTGATGCCACAGAATAACAACTGGTCATTATGAGGAAGGATGGCCTTCTCCAAACTACAGGGGACAGTCTATCACGTATGAGCACCGACTGGACAAGGTCTGGCTTGCCATGAGTATTATCACTGAGTTAATAGAGATAATAATTATTATGTAATATTCCTCCATATGAGGTAATTCAATTCTTGCCAATTTGCTTTGACGTCAGGACGGGAAGTAAAAGCTCCCCATAGTGACATTTTCCAATGTAAAAATAATATGAAATACAGAAAGGTGGTGTCGTTCCCAAGAGCTGGTTTGTTGGTCAAAGGCTCAGATTTGAAGTATTGAGGACCTGAAAAAGGTTTATGATGAAAACAAATGGGGAAACATCTGTTCCACAACCAAGGTCCCAGATCTCAACAGGTCATGTTTTGCAGTAAGCTTGTGAAGCTACGTGCTCAGAAAACACCATGCCAAACACACGTACTGACATATTGACGGATGTGGAATTCATGGTCAGTGATACAGAATACAACTGAACTTCTGGAGGACGGAAGTAACTGAGCTGTCAAATGGGTTGTGCGTGAGAGTGAAAGGCCAGGAGCAAAAATAAACACCTTACATAAGAGTCTGGCAAGATTGTGTTTCTTGAGTTAAAGAATTCCATAGTGTATGTCTGCACAGATATTACTAGATGATGCAAGTAAATACAGTAAACAGATGACATCTTTTATATGTGTAGTGTGTATTAAATAAAAAGGTTGCATGGCTGTAAACTATATGAAAAGTGTTATGGTGAAATTGTGCATGATTTGTTAAAGAAGGTCTGAAAAACCAAGTGTGTGTGTGTGTATTTTTTTTACTAAAGAGTATTTTTTACTAATACTCAAATCTTATTTTAATTTGAAAAACATAATTTCAGTTATGAGAAAAAATGCTACTGGCTTGTCTCCTGAGCCCAGAAGAGGGCGCAGTGAGGAAATATTAACCAATTCAAGCACACCATTAGCAACAAACAAAAAATGCACCGCTCACGAGTGAGACACAGACACAACAATCAAAGACGTCCATCTAGTGCATGTTTAGATAGAAAAGCAGTGCAGTAAAATGCAAAAACGCATTCTTTGTGAACAAGCCTCAAGTTGTTTTAGCTTAACCAAGATCTTAACCAAGATTTTCTGGTCTAAGCATTGGTCTAGCCTGGACCACATGAAAAGTACCCCTCTAAAACCAGCCAAAACCAGGCTGAGTGACCAACAAACCGGCTGGTTTTTAAGATACTTATTGACTGTAATGTCTGTATCGCAATTAGCTACTTTTCTTGAATAAATCTTGTCTTGGTCTTGAAAAAATCTGATGAAATCACTCCTTACATGTCTCTATTACAGCCCGGGCTGGTCAGTAGCCAATCACCATTCAGTAATATGTGTTACATAATCAGCTGTGCGATACACTTTGAAGGGTTTCCTCTGCTCCTACATATAGGCTGTTAATGTCAGGCGATTCCCAAGAAAAACAACATGCTAGTAAGAGGGACAGGAGAAAACTGTCCACTGCAAGTCCAGCCCAAAGACAGTCAACATGCATGAAGTGTGCTCGTGGTGTAGTCAAGAAAGAGAAATGAAGGTAATCCCTAAGCGTTTGTGGACTGATGGCATAAGGCCAATAGGAAATGTGTCTGCCCTATTGCGGAGGACAGAACATAGTGTCCTCATTTTTCTGCTACGACATAGTGTGAAATGACATCTGCCTTATCTGTGTGCTCAGCACAGCCAGCGCAGCCAAAGCAATGTGGAGCAACGTTTGGGGTAACCTCAGATCAGACTGTTAAACTTTTTGGCAGACGTGGTGCCAAGTCTGTGAGTCCAAGTCTGAAGCCCTCCATATCACAAGTCAAGTCTGTAATGGTTTTCTACATGCAGCAGGTTAGATTTATAAATATCATAGTGTTCAAAGAATGGGATTTTTTTTTTTTTCAAAAACACAGTAATACTTAAAAACTGTAATATTGTGAAATATGATTGAAATATTAGTAGAATGGAATATATTATTATTAGTAGTAGTAGTAGCAGTAGTAGTAAGAGCCTGCAAATTATTATATAATTATAATTAGTATCTAATTATTTATAATGTAAACAATATAAGCACTGTATATATTACTTAGAACAATAATTTTCATATCATTGTTACCTACTAATATTATTAGTATAGTAGTAGTAGTAGTAGTAAATTATAATACAAATTATAAGTATTAGCAATTCAAATTATAAATATCGTAAATTGCAACAAATATCGTACATAATTATTACAATAACAATTATCATTATCTGTATTATTATCTAATAGCTAATAATGCTATTCAAATTCATAGTATGCAAATAATAGAATAATAATATAAGATGTACTTGTATTGTACTATTTGTAATGCTAATTCAATAATAATAATTGTTATAGTTATTATTATTATTTCTACCAAACATAATTTTGTCCAATGTTAACAGTATAAGTCGGTAAATAATAACATATTGTACATATATTCTAACATAATTTATCATAATGTTTTTAATAATCCAATTTATACTTATTATTATTAAATTAGCATACATTGTAATATTAACACTGTTAAACAAATTATACATAGGTAAATTAATAAGTATTGTAAATATAACTCGAATATTATGTATTATTATTAAGTGTTGCAATATTATAATTGTATTATCATTATTATTAAGATTACACACTCATAATAACATTGAATAATGGTATCTGCTCTGCACTACCAGGGCCTACCCAATTCAAGACAAAAATCACTTTTCTCAAAATGTCAAAAAAGTACAATGACAAAAGGTACCATCTCCTATCTAAACACACACTGAGCCAAAGACCAGTATCCAAGTAACTAATGAATGTACCGTAATTCTCTTGGGTGACAGAGGTTGTTTAGACACTTGCTATTGTGAGCAGAGTGCATTGCATTAACACAACTTCAGACCTCTGTGTGTACAGCACGCCAGCTCCTCCACAAACCTGACTCTCTAATGAGAACAGAGGTGCTGAATACACACGCTGAACAGCCGTCATGGCAACAAGACCATCGTACAGTACATGTGTACCCCAGAAGAACAATGGCTATGTTTGCAGACAGTTACCAGAGACGCTGGTGTCACTGCGGGTGCTGCACTGTGCCATCCTTCCTTGACTGACCGCTGGCTTGGATTTCAACATCAGAGCGCTGCCTAATGCCAGAGTTTGGGGAAACACACCTGAGCCCCATCTCTAACACTACGCTAAAGAAATGCTGTGATTGGACCTGTGTGATGAGTCACACTTCCAGCTGTGCTGGACCAACAGCAGAATTTGGCTTTATCCTGTCAGCTGGAAACTGTTCATTCATTTTGGTCACTTAAAGCAGCACTATGTAACTTTTGGCGCTCTAGCGGTTAATAAACAGAACTGCACACATCCCGTGGAAGAACATTCCAACCGGAGCTACTTTTCTAAGTTTATGTCTATGGCGATTCAGGTATGTGTTACTCCGCAGCGGTGTCGACCCGACCAGGCTACAATAGTCCAGATATAAGTATTATTATAAGTACTTATTATTAAGTGTACCGTAGTGATTCAGAATAAGACAAAAACGCGGTTTGGAAGATGAATTCATGATGTACTCGCTCATTATATACATTTTGCAAATTTTGAACACAGAAAGGACCTATAGATGGACATGACAAATTATTCAGTGCACTGTTAAAAAAATTACAACAATTTTAATAGTAAAAGACTGTAAAAATGCTACAGAAAAACATACGTTTCCATACTATAAAGGTGAATAACTGTGATTACATTTAATGTACTTTTACCATAAAATACTGTTAAATTTACGGTTTTTGGAATTGAAAAAGAAGATCAAGAATCTTGATTGTGAAGTGAAGATCACTCAATCTAGAGTGAAAAAAACATAAATATATATATGTTTTCCTTTTTGTGTTTGTGTGTATGAGTGTGTGTGTTTTATGTTGACTTTAAAGTGGACTGTTTAGTTGTTATAGTGTGTCAAATAACACAATTACAAAAAGTTCAAATACTAATATTTATGTGTTTATTAATTTAAACATTCAAACCTTCAAGCATTAATCATCAAATCCTCAAGCTTTTATTTTGGCAGAATTCTACTGAAATGCTGTAAACATCTGTCCACAATAATATTAGAAACTATGAAAGCGTGTAAAAAATTAAAAAATAAACCTAGTGCACATCGTGTTCTCAAATTCCCATTAAACTCATAACACATGCACATATGGAGTTTTCTGGAGATTGTTTTTTTTCTGTGAAACAATAACTTGAGTTGTAGCCTATATGAACACTGTGCTGGGTTTCACTTTGAAACACATAAAGCATCAAACTATACAGATATTTCATTAAATTTTGTTTTGATAACCACACTAAGCTATATTGCAATTATTGTGCAGCCACGTTTATATATTTTAATTTCACATAGATATAATTAATTATCTTTTCATCAACTCACAAAGTCCTTTCAGTTCCTTCACAAATCCCTAGTTGGAAGACTGTAAATTCAGATGTATATATCTGCTGCATCTCAAAAACTTTGCTACTGCTTTTTACCACTTAATTAGGAGCACCACAATTAAATTGTGTCATCTGTTCTAAAATTTCTTAGAAAAACATGCATACTACCAACCTTCTTGAATCTCACTACTTGAATAAGAAAAAAAAATGTGACACTGTAGTTCTGTCATGACAACTCTCTGAAGATTTTTGCATGGTGATGGATATGACAATGTTACTGTATTTGGTCTTGGCGGAATAGATCAGCTACGCTGCTGCTGAATTGCTGCTGATGTTGGTTATTGCAGTAGTTGTAGATTATTGCTGCTGCTGCAACAAGTACAGGAACTTGCTACTGCCAATGCAAGTAATGATTCCCAAACGAATGACTCTTATGAGCTGATTCTTTTTTAGTGAATCAAAAACATACAGCGCAGCCAACGTTGTCTGATTACCGAGCAAGTGACTCCTCTGAGCAGGTTCTTTTGAGTGAATCAAAAACCAAAGCGTGACCAGATTAGTGATTCCCGAATAAATGTCTCTCGATTTGTTTTTTTTTGTGAACCAAGAACTTACAGCACAACCATGCGGTCTGATTTCTGAACAAAAGTCTCTTATAATCGATTCAAAAACATCTCTAGTAGTGTAGTCTGGTAACTGAATGACTGACTTTCTGAACAGATTCTTTTAATGAATAGTTCATAAAACCGGTTTCTGGATTGAATCAGTTTGACTCCTTCACTGAATGAGAAAGCGGTTAATAAATCTATATTTTATTGGCTTAAAGGGGTCATATGATGCGATTTAATTTTTTCCTTTGTCTTTGGAGTGTTAAAGCTGTTTGTGCATACAGAAGATCTGTAAAGTTGCAAAGATTAAGTCTCAATCAAAGCGAAACTACTTTGTTGGGCCTTCCAAAAGAGGACGATATCCTTCGTATGCCTACAGCTGATCCGTGGTGTCGCTGAGGAAATACATCAACTTCGCTTTGTGGATCGCCGGATCGGCTTTCATCATGGACGAAGCAGAGTCCAGCCCGGGGTCTTCACATGTGGTTGCTGCAAGCCCGCCTGCCTCCGCTCACTCAAGCCTGCCTCCGCTCACTCAAGCCCTCCGTGTGGTACGCTGTGTTTTTCGTTGTGAAAGCGAACTACTTTGTTTGGCCTTCCAAAAAAAAACACGACTAGAAATCAGTGGTTAAGAAAACACTGTTCCAGAACACTTCAACCCAAAAATACAGATGTGTGCAGCACATTTTATAGAGGACTGTTTCCTGATCCTGGGAGATCCTACAATGCCAGCTGTTCTGACTCACAAAACTGTAAGTATGTTTTTTTATATTTAAAGAATTTGCCACTGACGATTCAAACGGAGTTTTGAGCAGTGTAGAGTAGCGCTTGTGTTTGTCATTTCTCCGATCACAACTGCAGACATGGATTTATGTTTACGCGACGCGATGCAACACAACACGTAAAAAGACAGTATAAATCATTTATAATCTGTAATTATGTCCCCACTGGATGCAAGAAATGCTTTGTTTGTAATGGGTTTTAATGTTTTTTGTCTCATCGCTCCGGCCGGACAGGGCATCACATTATGGTAAGGGGCATAACATTTTTCCGTCACACACTTGAGGTATTCGGGCCCCCGCCCCTCGCCCCCAAGTCACAACGCACTGGATAGCTTGCCAATCAGCGTACACCTCGCTTTTTTAGAACGATGAGGTTTGTAAAAATCGATGCGTTTCAGAAAAGGCGGGGCATAGAGGAGAAACATATGTACAGTAATGTGGAAAATAATGTGGTTTTGAACCTTAAACCGCATAAACATTTCAGTACACCAAATACACAAAATAATGTTCCTTTTTAGCAACATCATGACCCCTTTAATCAATCTGGCCACGCTGTTTTTGATTTACTAAAAAGAACCAGCTCAGAAGAGTCACTCGTTTCTAGAATCGGACTATACTGGTCACGCTGTATGATTTTGATTCATTAAAAAGAACTGGCTCCTGAGAATCATTTGTTCGGGAATCACGCTACACTAGCCGCATTGTGTGCTCTAGTGTTCACAGGTTTTAAAGATTTTCAGACAGATTAGGACAGCTTTCATGTTGACAGGGAAGCATGAAAGAAACATCCATAAACAAGTAACCTTTTCATCTTCAGGCAGGGGAAAGGCTCTTTGTCGGAAAATGATCCAACAAAACTGAGTCAGCAAAGGACAGAGTTCATCCTGAGGAGAGGTGTTCAAGACAGACGAGACGAGAGCCAGAAACTCCCCAGCTCATAAACTTCAACACAGCACTGCTGCCATTCCAAACCAGAGGGAAGGTGAAGGTAATGATGCTTTCAGCTTTGAAAAGAACCACACACGTTTACTTGGTTATCCACAGCATAAACCAAATCTACAGTCCTGCTAAACTTTTTGCATCATACAATAAAAGTAGTCTACTGATTGTTTTTCCAAGTGAGAATATATATCAAGTCCTATTTCACCCCAAAATTCAAAAGAAATATATATTTCTAAATATAATACTTACAATTGATTATATTATATTTAGTTTTTAAATTATTTTCATGACAGTCTCTCCCCAATTTTCATTACTGTAATTTGTAATTAAAAAATAAATAAAAAATTCTTTAAATTGGGATGAAATGGGACCTGGACATATTTCCTTGAGATTTTCAAAATGGGTTTTATTATGCACCTGTAGTTTTTCTACACAGAGACAGGGCTGCTGCAGCAGGTGGAGGTGTTTAGAGGAGAATAACTCCATCTGTTGAAGAACACAGTGTCTGAACCAGCAGCTCCGGCTCCATTAAGCTGATCAATGAAGAAAATCAACGAGCCACCGCAGGGGGAAGCAAGCTAATGGCCAAGGTAACTTCATTATGTATGACAAACTCAGTGGTTCTCTTCAGAGAAGTGGAATGATCTTGAATCCAAATGTACTTCAATCACCATAAACAGACATCAAACCTTTAAAACTAATATCGGTTTCAGTGACACAGATCATGCTGTTGCATTATCCGTGTCTGCAGAGGAGAACAAGATTAACGCTGTTTCTGGAAATGAGTCTGGGTTCCCATACTTCCATGACTGATCCAATTATCATTAACAACTGGAAGCGTCATGGAAAAGATTTTTAGAAATTATTTTGAGATTGCTTTCACTCTTAAATAGCAAACTAAGCATAATTTTCATCATAAGACTATGCATTTACAGACTCATTATATGCACTGAAAACAAGATAGTAAAATCTACATAAACATCTAAGTTTTTATTAGATGTTAAAAATATTATTTAACATCACTGAACCAGTCTATAAACAATTTATACAGGCAAGGTAAGTTTTTATAGAAACAGAAATAGTAGAAATAGCTCTTTAAGGTAATGACTGCAGGTAACCACTTTTTATTTTGTCATTCAGTCATCTTGTTAGCACTCCGTACTTGTTCAAGAAATCTTTGGAACTGTTGGTTTAGATTACATTCCAACTATATATTTAAAAAAAAAAAATTCTTACATAGTACTACAATAAACTATTCTGAATATTCTCTGTCTGGTCTAAAAAGTCTATGAAACTGAATGTTTCAGTATTAGTACCTATTAGATGTATATTTTCATTTGAAATGTAAAGCTTTCACATATTGCCAAATTTTTCAAAGGGGGCCAAGTTGTGTCATTGGACTACTTTCTGAAAAGTCTTCTTTCAATATCTGTTTTAGACATTTTTCTATTCCAGTTGATAGTCTTCCTGAGATATAATTTAGTTTTTTATATCTCTTGTTTCTGCTTAACTAGAGGATTTTACATCATCTTTCTGTCATCATTTACTTCCCCGTCATATTTTGCAAACCTGTATGACTTCTTCTGCAAAACACAAAAGAGGATATTTTGAAGAAAGTTGGGGTTCAAACAACACTGGATTCTATACACTTTTATTGTAAGAAAGACATTTTAAAAATCTTTTTTGTTGTTCCACCGTAGAAAGTCATACAGGTTGAGAACAACACAAGAGGAAAAAACTATGGCAGATTTTTTCAATTTTTGAATTTTGCCTTTGACATTATTCTCCAGAACAGTTTTTGAATTAATTTAAATCTAATGCACAAATGTCTTAAGACACTTAAAGGGGTCATATGTTGTTAAAAAGAACAGTATTTTGTGTATTTGGTGTAATGCAATGTGTTTATGCAGTTTAAGGTTAAAAAAACACATTATTTTCACATACTTCATTTTTTCTCCTCTATGCCCCGCCTTCTTAAACGCGTCTATTTTTACAAAGCTCATCGACTGAAAAGCGAGGTGTGCTCTGATTGGCCAGATATCCATTGCGTTGTGATTGGCCGAATTCCTCAAACATGTGACGGAAATGTTACGCCCCTTACCATACTGTGATGCCCTGTCCGGCCGGAGCAATGAGACAAAAACATTAAAAACCCATTATAAACGAGGCATTTGTTGCATCCAGTGGGGACATAATTACAGATTATAATTACTTATACTGTCTTTTACACGTTGCGTTGCATATCGCGCCGCATAAACAAAACCATTTGTGACGGAGAAACGACAAACAACAAGCTCTACTCTACACTGCTCAAAACTCGCGTCTGAATCATCAGTGGCAAATTCTTCTTTAGATGAAACCTTACCTTTTACAGGCTGATAGTCAGAAGCGCCAGACTGTCCTTGCAAAGTTGGAACTGACCCACTTTATAGAAACACCTTTGTGTGAGACGGGGGCATCGGAGTCTACTCTCCCAGGATCAGTAAACGGTCCTCCATAAAATGTGCTGCACTCATCTGAATATTTGGGTTAAACTGTTTCTGGAACAGTGTTGTAAATACAACTTAACCACTAATTTCTAGTCATGTCTTCTTTTGGAAGACCAAACAAAGTAGTTTCACTTTCACAACGAAACACACAGCATCTCCACGACATAGCGGTGGCGGCAACAGCGAGAATCAAAGTTACGCTTTCTTTCTTTGCGTTAACATTTGGGCTGCGTTATGCAAATCTTCCCACATCATGATGTAGATATGTGGTGGCGTGTTCGAACGATGCGATTTAAGGAGGGCGTGGACGAGTCTTAACTTTTTTATGAATATCTCTTTGGGTTTGAGACTTTATCTTTGCAACTTCAGGGATCTTATCTAATCACGAACAGCTTGTAACACTATCGATCTATGACCCCTTTAAAAAGTTGCCTTGTGAGCAAGTTTAAACAATCACAAATATAAATATTTAGCCAATGAAATTAGGCAGTGCAATAATGCCAATTTGAAAATTCTCTGGCATTTCATGAGCGTGGGAACCTGTTGCAGTGAATTTACCTCCTATTTTCCCCCCCATATCAGCTGGTGAATAATTCCCTCTAATAATCCAGATGAAGGTGAAACACCCAGCACACATGGAAGGGAGGCATCAATCTCGATGTGCTTAAGATCTCAGCAAGGCAGAAAACTTTAGGGCTTCCCTGGATGACTGCGACTTGAGAGGAAGGCCAACTCCCAGCTGAACATCATAAGGAGATCCCAGTGTTTTTGAGCATGTCTGTGCAACTGGTTACTGATTCATTATTAATAAGAGCACTATGCATCTGACAACTCAAACAAACTCAATCGGAGACAGTTTTTTTGATCAGAGTAATTAAAGGGAAATAATAACATGATCAACACTCATACTGTTTGTTGGCATGCACCTAGTTTGATGATTGAAGTTGAATTCACAATTAGTCCACTGGCCGAGGAAGCGCATCCAACCTTTCCGATCAGGAAGAAGTTTTGGTAGAAGTTCTCCAGCAGTGCTGTCCTGAAAGTACCTCACCAAACTTCACAGGGGCTTGTGGGAGTGACTGCGGAGGACTCCTAAACCTGACAGCAGCAGCAGCAGCGGGGCCTGCTCAATTTCTGCCTGTGCCGAGAAATAAAAAGCAAACAGACTTTGTGCATGGCAGTGTCTAGATCTGTAACAAGAGCGAGTGTCAACACAGCACTGATAACAGGAGAATCACTGAGTTGTTGTTTTACAGTGTACAGGGACATTTCAATGCCCCATACACACACATACACAAACACAAACTCTGTTCCAAAACCTCCACTGTGTTCCAGCTGGCATAAATGGTGCCTTCACAGGGCACTTCAAAGGGAGAAAAGTCACCTCAGTCATGGGTTGTTCCAAACAGAAGAATATTTTTCAAGTAATGTTTAAAAAAAAAAAGTTACTTAACCCTCATGTTGTTTTTTGGTCATTTTAACCCAGAGATGTTTCCCCCCCCCCCAGAAAGGCCAGTTAATGTTACTAACTTTGCTCACATGGCATATAAGAACTTACCAAAACATTTTAAATGACCGGGTCCTAAAAAGTTGCTTGTAAATCTGTCATGATGCTGTATTATCACCAAATCTTGGATTCAGTCTTTGTCTTGTTTTCTTTCAATTAGCACAGGTGTTGTATTTCTTTTTGAAACTGATTGATCGTTCCTCTGATTCAAAAAATGAAGTTGCATAAGCAAATGAGTTCATTATTAAGATTTGGTGATAATATAGCATAATGAGATATTTACAAGCAATTTTTAAAAGGCCAGTCATTTTTGACTGGGATCACCAAATTAGGTAAAGGATTTTCAGCACAGAACAAGGGTTAATTACAAGTGCATATGAAGACCAAATTATGTTTTTATTATTTACATCACACCATCACCCTTTATATAGAACATCAATACTTATGTCTTAATATCTACAGAGTTAACAATACATACATTTTAGCCATTTTTCACAGGATCTTTGATGAAGAGCAATTCAAAAGAACAGCCATTTATTGAACAAGAAATTTTTAACAATGTACGGTCACATATGATCCATCGAACGCACCCTTGCTGATAAAACGATTAATATACAGCGTAGACGGCATTATTATATGCTACATGCTACAATTTAGTACATGCTAAATTTCATCAGTAAATGCATATTGTTTGTAATGGGTTATGCTGCCTTCTAAGAGAACTACTTTTAGAATCAATTTAAAAATGGAAAAAACTCGCTCTAGTTCAACCTAAATAAAAATGGACTAGTTTACACAATGAGACATATTTTAATGCTTAGATTATCAAGTTGTTAGCTTAACAACAAGCCAAACTCTACTGAAATTAATGATGAGTCTCCCATGACAGCAAGGCAGCTCACTAGGTTTTGGAAAACAAAAAAAAAAGAATGGCCCGAGTCTATCATAATTCAGCTAGTTTTTCGTGAAGCGCGCACCTCACACAGTTTTGTTTTTATGGTTTATGGGGACTCTTCATAGTCGTAATGGTTTTTATACTGTACAGACGTATATTCTTTTGCCCTTTACCAACCCTACCCCTAAACATACCCCTTACAGGAAACTTTCTGCATATTTAGATTAAAAAAAAAACAACTCATTCTGAATGAACCCTCTTCTACGCCTTTTAATTACCGGACACTCAATTGTCTCGCAAAAATCACCTTCCTCATTGTAATCCCATGTCATAGGCCATGTTATTTACAAATTGTTTGGTCCACAACCCCACACACAAACACACACCACAAACACACACACACACACACACACACAACACACACACCACACACCCCCCCACACACCCCCACACACACCCCCCACACACCCACACACACACACAAAACTGCACCAATATGCAAAGGTAAACTAAGATCTTTTTTTTTTATTCCTTTCTCTTTTTTTTTTTTGCTTATGTATATATAGATCTATTTTTTGTTCCTTTTTCTACATACAAGTCCTTATGTCGTCATGCTGGGTGCAGCTTCGGTGAAGTAGCTCATGCAGGTGACCCATGTGGATATTACGAAGGACAGGCAAAAGACGGGGTGGACCGAGATTGTGTTGAGACCGAGCTGGACCACTCCACTGTACAGTCACCAAATCACAAGACGTTTAGAAACGGGAGACCAGGACCAGGAGGACGAAAGTCAGGACTCTTCGCTAAGACACGGCTCAGATTCCCAAAAGGACAAAAAAACAAGAAAAAATCGTGACATCATCAACTGGCGTCTCACGCCATCAAAATCCTCCGTAACAGAAGACGGCAGCAGAAGAGAAGGCGAAGATGAAATTAGGATGTTTTTTTTTTAGAAAAAATAAAAAATAAAATCCCACAAGTCTCCTGTCCTTGAAAAGTGTCACCAGCAGAAAGAGCTACTTTTTGCTGAGCCACATTTATGTAGAACCGTCTGTGCTCATTAATTTCATTCTGCAATCGTTTCCATTAGAGCAAAAGGAGTCAAAGTGTACAGTCATTAATCATTACAGTACTGCAGATCCCCATACACTCACACGAGTCCATCAGAAATACATTACGGCACAAACCACAGCCGCCCTGGCATTTAGAGTAAAGACCTTAAAACGAAAATGCATGTTGATTTTTGTGTGAAATATTAAAATTAGTAATACATATGCAAGGAGTCTACTGTAACGGCATCGGAGAGGGTCACAATATATTTACAGCAGTACATCCACTGTGTACCAGAGCACGGAGAATGACGAGCGCATCCCAAAACCAGTCCTGATCCAACTCAAATCCAACGCACACATTAAAAAAAAAAAATACATTAGTGAAAGAAACAAAACTCAAACAAGGCAAAACTGTAAAATGCTGAACAATCTTTGCACCAATAACCTTCTTGTCTTTTAAAAAATAGTCTCAGTTGGTTTATAATCTTCAAAAGGAAAATAAATTGACATCTTTGGTGAAGATTCCACAGCAATCTCTCAGTCTTGTTGCCATGATGTCTCTGCAGAATGCCAACTGGGCTCAGCAGCAGGTGCACAAATGAACACACTCAAACAGAAGGACGGACGGATAAACGCGCATACTGCTGGTTACTTTAAAAGTTTTCCAAATCAACAACAATCTCGCTGGAGAAACCTGATGCCATCGAGGGGAAAATGGAATGACCGTGGTGAGGATGAAGCAGGTCTGATTTCATGGAAGTCTCACTGAAGTCTCACTCTGCGAACATCAGTACTTTTAACAATTTTGAAGATTTAAAGAAATAGTTGACCTTCCTAAAATCACCATTCCAAACCTGTATGCTGTTATCTTTTCCTATTAGAGCCTTTGAACAATCTTAACCACCCAAAAAAGGACCATAAACCCATTAAACCACCTTTAAAGTAGTCAATATTTAATGATTGTAAATCTTTCCTTCTGCTGCAACTCTCAGATGTTGTTATTTTACATACTGTACAATACTGTTCAAAAGTTTGAGATCCGTACAATAAAAAAAAAAAAATACATTAATTCGTCAAGTATGCATTACATTGCTCAAAAGTGACATTAAAGACATTTACATAGTTTAAAAAAAGATTTCTATTTCAATAATGTGTTCTTGAACTGTTTTGCAACATTGTTTATACTAAATGGTTTTTATTCGCACCAAGCAGCATATTAGAATTATTTCTGAAGGTTCGTGTGACACTGAAGACTGGATTAATGCTGTTGAAAATTCAGCTTTGCATCACAGGAATACATTGTATTTTAAAATATATGAAAATAGAAATCAGTTATTTTAAATTGTAATAAGTTTCACAATTTTTTATGGATTTTTCGATTTCATAAACACAGCCCTAACGTTTGAACGATAGTGTACAGCATATAGTAGTGAATAATTTTCCTACATTTCGGTCAATTTCACACAGAGTCATATAGAGTAATGTTATGCTGATTTTACATTGATGTTTTGTACTTTTAGAGCTTGACTTACAGCATACATTTACATTTATGCATTTAGCAGTGATTTTTCTCCCCTCGACTTACAGTGCCGGCTTTTTTGTTTTTTTATCATCATTAAATGCATCAAAGCGGCAACCTCCCGCTCTCTCTCGTGAAGCCAACACGGAAGTGACTTAAACTGTAATTCATCAACTGGCCGCTAGAGTCTGGCTGCAAAAGGGAGTCAGTCCCATAGACTCCCCATGTTAAATGCCCAACTTTACAGCAGAAAAAATATGTTTACAGCCTTGTACAAAAAGTGGTTTTGGTCTATATCTTATTTTGCCCTTCATGACAACTGTGAGGGAGGTGAATTTTTTTATAACTCATCTGTTTAAATTATATTAAGCTTTAAAGTTCTGCATAATTAAGGGCGTGGCCACTTGAGTGACAGGTGGATTGCCGCTGCTGTCACCACCGTCAAGCTAGGTGGGCGTGGCTTCAGCAACCTGCTCCCGCCTCTTTGCCCATTTTGGATTATCCGGGAGTGACGCGCTGCCAAGGTGGCGACGGCTGGCTCCGCCTACTTTTGAGCTTCAAAAACTCTCTTCAGGAACTTACGGGTGACGTCACGGACACTACTTCCATGTTTTTATAC